>VYZW01032423.1:6822-100115 GCA_013401315.1 Balaeniceps rex | reverse complement strand
CAGTTCTACTTATCTTCTCAAGTACTCAGAAATTTGAAAATTGAAACAAAAAATATAGACAAAACATGAAATATATTAGATCTTTTTTTCCTCTATGAAATCGTAACCTTTTTACCTGTTTACACCTGTTAATCAGGTGGAATACTTCCTACCTTATTTGGGTAGTATTTCAGACAAACATGCTTTCCTCCTAGTGGCTCTTTTGACATTGTGCTGAACTGACTTAAGTTCATATGATGCAGTGTAGTGCTGCCAGTTTGCTTATATGAGAAGGCTTTTTGTGGTTTGCAAGAAAAGATAATCTCAGATCTACTGTATAGCCAGTAGAAAGTCTTGCACTGGTTTGGATGCTGTTAAGTGGCTATCCATAGCCATTTTTCTCTAAAATTAAAAAAAACCAAAAACCACCAAACNTTGGGGTAGGCAAGTACCTGGCATTCAGTGGAAGTACTCAAACATCATGTGGGACAGGCAGAAAGATATCCAGCTGACGGTAGTGACCTTGCTGTGGATTAATCAGCTGGCTTTGGAAAGCTAGTCCACAGCATGTGAAGAATAGCAATGGCAAACAGAAAGAAAACAAAATAAATGAGAAGTGAAATGGCACCAAACTAACATACTGGTCTTGCAAAACTCAGCGCACATCACCAGTTAGCTGACTTCAGCAGGAACTGAAATATCTTGGTGCTCCTCTTCATCTATTTGGTAGGAAACAAGCTGACACGTTTTCTAAGACAAAAAGCTTTTAAAATGGCTTTTCCTGTTTTCATGCTCCACAAGGGGAAGTAATATATCTGATGTTGTACTTATCTGAGAATGAGGTTCTACAGCCAAAATGAAAATCTGATTTAAACAATACTTGCTTTATTGTGTAGTATGAAAACAGCTTCATGCACAGAGAAACCGGGTGATTTGTAATGGTTATGGTCACATTTGGCTTTTGTTAGTTCTAGAAATACTTCTTAGCTTTATATAGAAAGTGAACGTGTAAGATTTCGTGGAGAATGGCAAGGAAGTTTCTCTTCCCAGTCTCTACCCCTTTTTGTTGATTCTAAATATTTGCTCATCATGCTATTCCTGGCTTTCATTATTAAAATAAGCAAAACCTGAATTTGAGATTATTTCATCCAAGCCTATCAATACGTGTCATTTTAAAGGTGTGGCATATTCCTTTCCAAATTGTCCTACATTCTGCAATCTCGTATTTAAGTAATTTTTTAAAAGAACTTTTCTACTATTCCGCCTGCTGAAATCAGATCTCTTTAAAGATTTAAATACAAATTTACAAACTTAATTGAGCCTTCAGTATTCCTCACTCCATAGTTTCTTGTGTATCCAATTCTAATGCTGCATTCTTTAGGAAATAAGTGTGTTACATGACTCAACCTTCAGCAAGGCAGGCAGTTTCAGTAGGTACCTCTTACAGCAGTTCCACACCAGCAGCTCCTGTCTACCTGGCATGAAGCAGCAGGACTGATACATAGCCTGAGCTATGAAAACCTAGTAATGAGCATTAATCACTTTCTCATTCAGTTGTCCAGGAGGTTACTATCCAGTAAATCAGAAGCTGATTATCAATCCTCTGCCCACCCTGCATTTAATCAGTTCTGTTCATCTCTTGTCCTCAATGCCTGCACCATCCACTGCACATTTGGGAAGAGGGGAGGAGAAGGAAATCTCCCCGTGATTTGTGTCTCTTGAGTTACTTTGTGCTAACAAAAGATCCTGGAATAAAAAAGTCTTTCATCAGAACACTGTAGCAAAGTCTATATTGACTATCTTTTGGAAGAAATGGTTTCACATGAGCTTTTGACTCCTTCCAAAAGAGCAGGAAGAGGCAGATCACTTCATGAATATGAGGCACTGAATTGTTTAACTAATTTCTTGTAGACATTAACGAATGCGTAACAGATATGCACACCTGCCAGCAGAGAGAGCACTGCGTCAACACGATGGGATCGTTCAAATGTCTCCAGGAATTGAGCTGTCAGCCAGGTTATGAACTTAAAGATGGAGAATGTGTTGGTAAGACAAGTGTTTTTCAGCTGACGCAATTGCTGTTACCAAAAAGGAAAGGAAAGGGATTGCAAAGCATTTTATTGTTGCTGGTCTGTGATACCAGGGTTGTAACTAAAAAAGGCTGATCATCATGGAAATCTTTGGCTTGATAGGCCCCTTCCGTACATTCACTTATTTGAAATAGTTTCCAGAGATAACTGTAAATTATTTGGAAAATGGATGAAACTTCATGAATTAGGATTTACCCTGTTTTTAAAGTGATAGAGAGAGATATCACTGATGTAGGAATTCCTATTACACTCCTCTGCCTAGCTCTGCTTTTCTCTGAAGGGCCTGATACTGTTTGCTGTTGAACACTGAATCACAGCCTGAATGGATCATGGGGCTGACTCGGCCCAGTCCTTCCTGTGTTTAGGAGGTCTGTCTGCATTTATTTACATTTGGAATGGTCATGGGGTTAAGAAGTTCTTCATCTCCCTCCCTCTTGGTCTATATAGAGGTCTAATGGGGAAGCTAACCTCAGTAGTCATAGCATAGCAGAAGTCGCTCTGCAGCACAGGAGTATGCAAGAGACATATGTGCCCTGCCTTCCAGGGTAAAAGTCAGTGTTATTTACTCCCAAATTTTTTACACAAAGAGTTTCTTGACAGCTGGAGTAAGAGATGCCTAAGGAAAGAACTTAGCTCTTGACATATAACATAAGGTTATAAAATAGAAATGATCAGAAATCTCACTTTATATACAGCTGTCAGAAGTAAACCTTGGTTTACTTGAGAGGATGTTTGTGAATGTCTTGTTCTGTTGTCTGATTCTATAGCTTTTCTAACATTTATTGCTAATCTAAATTGCTTTCTAGTTTTAAAGTTAGATTATAACATTATAAAATTTACGAATTGTTTTAAAGTAGCCTTTAAATTAATGACTTATAAGAAAGACTAAAATTTCAGAACTACTCTGTGTAAAATTGCCTACAGATAACTATTGAATTTGCAGAGGTTTATGAAATACTCAATTCCACGTTTTTCTTTGTCTCAGTCTATAAATATGGTAGGAAGACTTATTAATATAATACCTTCTGGGAGACTGGTGACGTTTCCTTGTGACCTTAACATTTAACTGAGGAGTTAGAATAGAAAGAGAAGTGCCAGCAGCTCTCCCCTTGTCTGCCTGGAAGAGTGGGGACTCCTCAACTGTGGAGTTTCCTCCATTTGTCTTTATCTTCTAGTAATGATGTTCATCATAGGGAGTGTTCTCAGGAACCAGCATATTTTAAAGCGGCATTTGAAAATATTCACAGGAACTGAATTTCGAACGTATTTATAGCTAAGTCTGTTCCTAGCTGGGGTTTCTTCAACTGGAAAATGGAAGCAATGCTGCTATAGCAGCTGATCCTTGCAGTTACTCAACACAGACCAGTTGGGTGTAAATTTATAAGTTTGAAACTTGCAGAAAGTGTTTTCAGTGTGCCTAGAAAGCAAGCATTAAGTTGGTAAACATAATTTGAGAAATAATTTCATATACATAATAAAAAATGAGATGAGAAAGCTGTGTTGAGCTCTGGCTGCAGAGTAAGAAAAAAAAAAAAGCAGAATTTGTTACTAATATTACTATGTCTCATCCCGATTTTTTTCAGAGTAGTTTTCAAGAGCTGGATAAGTGTTTGTTCTGTGTATGTAAGTACATATATATATACACACATGCCTGTGTACACAGTGCAATCCCAGCCCTGTTCAAATGAGGTGCCCTATTAGTGTCAAATTCAGTGGAGGTAGGTTTCTACCTAGAATTCCTCAGGTATGTAAGAAATAAGAGACATGTGGTAACACATTTTATTATGTGTACCTTATTCCTAGTTTTAGTTTGCATCTTTAGGATTTTAAAACTGCAGATGTTTCAGTATTTGTGGTTTACAACAGATGCTGTGAACAAGGCAGTAGGGACCTGAATCAAATTTGCTGACAAATTTTGAAGCCTATGCTGAAGTGGACGTCCAGGAGCAAACACACCTAAACCTCAGATTTCCCATAGGCAATGTTGGGTGTCTGGTTTAAATAATGCTTCCCAACTTCCTTTCTGAGAAGTTAACTAGTCATGAAGACTACTGAAAATTACAGCTTAGCTACTCACAGTTTGGTGTTTTGATCTGTAACAGATATTGATGAATGCGAGAGGGGAACTCATAGTTGTAAAGTAAACTTCGTTTGTCAGAATACAGAAGGATCATTCTACTGTGAGTCAAAGCAGCGCTGCATGGATGGATTTTTACAAGACCCTGAGGGAAACTGTGTTGGTAAGTGTGACCAGCAATATGTTTGTAATATGTGCAGAAGCACTGGCCGACTCCAGCTCCTTTTAGCCTGTCCAAGGGGTGTATATTGACCACATGTAGTTTTCCTCAAATCCTGCTGTGAATTTAATTTAAACATTGCTGTCCTTTTAAAGAAAGATATGCATACTTGCATGTTGAATTTGAAAGTGTTACCACAGCAGACCTTCATCAGCCTTATCTTTGTAGTACAATAAATTGAAATGAAGGAAAAGAAGCGACAGCTGGAAGAAACAGTCCAGAAAGGTTAAATAACTTCTCTCACTATTCTAATTCATTTTCTTCACCAGATATTAATGAATGCACATCTCTCCCTGAGCCATGTAAACCAGGATTCAACTGCATCAATACCGTTGGGTCTTACACCTGCCAAAGGAACATGCTGACATGCAGCAGAGGCTACCACTCCAATGAGGAGGGAACCCGATGCATTGGTAAGGTCAGACTCCAGTGTCTGGTCAGGTGCCCTCTCAGAGGAAGAAGTACATTTCAGTTCTAAAAAGAGGTTTTGAGTTACCTCCAGATTCCTAAATGTATTTGAGGAATGGGAATTTGCTGTATGCATTTGTTGTCCAAGCAGCTCACTGATTTGTTTGCACTACGGGATGCTGCCCTGATGTGTGACTGCTGCATGGAGTTAGTCTTGGTATGCCAGGTGACATTGTTTTTGACTGCATATGGAATTTACTAGCTTCCGTTCTGGAGTGAATGTGATTTAGTTACTTTTTAAACTCATGCTGTCAGTCAAAACCATGATCCTTTGCTATTTTCTACAGTATCTCACTGTAAGTTATATGATCTGAAGCCATGGGATGCAGCACATGAGAAACGCTGAGTTTGTGGACTCATGAGAGTAGTACTAAGTGGATGGTCTTTGTAGCGCTATGAATGGTGTTCCCCATTTACATCCAGTTGTGTATATGTTTAGGATAAATTCTTACTTTCTTTGTGAAAAGAATGTTGAAATATTCGTATAGGCTGGCACGCAGCTTGTTACTGATTTGTATTTGTTCCAATGTGTTTACGGAGTTACTGACTCAGAATGGTAGATTTCATCTCTTATTAGCGTTTGTTCTGTAAATGAGCACACTATGCACAAAGGAATTGAAAGCTTGATCCTTGGTGCCCAAGGCAAGGCTGGCTATATATTCTTTAATTCCCTATGTTCTGTGTTACACAAAGTAGGAAATCATAAAATGACAGCGGGGGGCGGGGGGGGGAAGAAATGACAAATCAGCATTTTGGTTAGTGATGATATCCTAATGATTTCTACTTATGTTCCCTTTGAATAAAAGGAAGGATGAAAAAATAAACAAAAAATGCTTTGTGATGCTGCAGTTGGGTGGAAGCCGTCTTGGCAGCTATTAATTTGGTCATGACTAGCAACCTGTAGTGAAAAATAGTGGTATAGATAGACCCCATTTCCACATAAATTTCTGCATTCTCCTTTTTGCTCTTCATTATGCTCTGTCTCCCTTCCTGATTTTACCCCCAGGACTATCCAGACCATGCTTGGCCAGTGAGAAGTGGGGAAGATTTGGAAGTAGCAAGACAGGGACAGTTTATGTGTGTAACTGAGGAAATTGAGAAAGCTTCCTAATACAGCTCTAGGGGGTTGTGTTTCGTAAGTTTGGGGCAAAGTAGTGCAGTCTCATTTGCTGTCCTATTATATAGCAGCCTGAAATATTTCAGTTGTTACAAAGGGAAGGTCCAAAAGTCCTGTCTCTCTCAGTTGCTGTAAAGACACAGTTCTTCAGCTGGTTTTGATCAGTCCTGTTTCAGCAAAGTCGACTGGCCTAGGTACGTTTGCACCACCTCAAGTGTGGTGACCCTGAAATTGTTTTTAGGGTTACCACCATGCCAATGTCTCCATGAATGACATTTT
Source organism: Balaeniceps rex (assembly GCA_013401315.1). Taxonomy (NCBI): domain Eukaryota; kingdom Metazoa; phylum Chordata; class Aves; order Pelecaniformes; family Balaenicipitidae; genus Balaeniceps; species Balaeniceps rex. The sequence continues at coordinate 93,885 of VYZW01032423.1, read as the reverse complement.
TTTTGCAAGTCAGCAGTCATCACTGAGCAGCTCAGAAGTCCTGGCTGTAGTGCTAACAGCCTTCATTTTCAAGCCCTGCTATTGCCTGGGGCAAATTATGTTCCTAAATTTCAAACTGATGATTTATAGGAAGAATTCAGCTTTTTTCCCCTAGTTGTTCCTAAAAGAGAGTGACTGTGAGTAAATATGGGACAGAGGAGGAAATTGCCATTATTCATACAGCATTTATATCTTTAAAGCATGATGAGATAACACAATGCATTGTAATTACTGATGATACTTTGTCTCTACTTTACATGATTGACAATGCTTTTAAGGAGCAGGTGTAAGGAAGCTCCTCTAGTTTGATCTTGGGAAAAAAAATGTTTAATGTTAATTGGTGATTTCTCTGTCTTTGCTGTGTGCACTCTGTCTCTGTTTGAAGTCTATATCTTTTGGTATTTTTTTTGGTATGGCTTGCTTTAAGTAGGCAGCGAGCATGGAGATGAAAAAAGAACAGCATATGGTCCTAATTTCCCCTCTCTATGATAAAGTCTAGTTTCTTTAAGGCATTACAATAGCTAATTAGATTCCCGATTCAGATTTATTCACAGTAGTAAATACATCACCTGCACATGTTTCTCCAGCAGAACTACACTAGTATGGTCATCTTCTCTGTTTAGAGGGTTCATGTCTCTTTAAAATGTTCGTATTTTAACCCCAGCCTGCAACCACACAGCTGCTCGCTCACTCCCCCCGGCGGTGGGAAGGGGGAGACAATCGGAAGAGTAAAAGAAAACTCGTGGGTTGGGGTAAAGACAGTTTAATAGGTAAAGCAAAAGCTGTGCACACAAGCAAAGCAAAACAAGGAATTCATTCACTACTTCCCATTGGCAGGCAGGTGTTCAGCCATCTCCAGGAAAGCAGGGCTCCATCACGCATAACGGTTACTTAGGAAGACAAACGCCATTAACTCTGAACATTTCCCCTTTCCTTCTTCTTCCCCCAGCTTTATATGCTGAGCATGACATCATGTGGTATGGAATATCCCTTTGGTCAGTTGGGGTCAGCTGTCCTGGCTGTGTCCCCTCCCAGCATCTTGTGCACCCCCAGCCCACTCGCTGGCGGGGCGGTGTGAGGAGCAGAAAAGGCCTTGACTCTGTGTAAGCGCTGCTCAGCAATGATGAAAACATCTCTGTATTATCAACACTGTTTTCAGCACAAATCCAAAACATAGCCCCATACTAGCTACTGTGAAGAAAATTAACTCTATCCCAGCCAAACCCAGCACATTTTCTGATTCAGTAAATGAGTTGTTAAAAACTACCTCTTACATTTAACTGAAAACTACTGTAACTATTGTGAAATATAGCACACTTCTGGTAGTGTAATGCCCCAGAACTAATTAAAGTCTGAACACAATGGAATAAATAATTTTGGACAAACTAATGAAATGGTTGCACACATGAATTCATTATAAATAAAACTGCTACTATATAAATTTGTATCTGCATTAGAAACTTCCTTGTTTTGATGCTACCTGTGATCTTAAAAGAAAATGAGGAGGCAGTGTTTCAGCAGAAATCTATGAGCATGTCAGGAATTCCTTGCTTAGCAAGTGGCATTCCCTGCCATCCCTAACCCCCATGCCAGCAGGGACTGTGTAGGTGGGAATCTGTGCTGAAATACTGAACAAATTATTTGTTAGCGCCTCTCATCACGGTTGATATAATCTCCACTTCTCCAAATCCAAGTTTCTGTGATAAGTAACTTGCTCTCACTTCCCTATCATTTTCTCAGCAAGTGACTGCTTTCCAGAGCACTCTCCAAGGCTGTTGTTTGATGGAGAACTGTCCAGGAACCCTTTGAAATGAAATGGTGCTCAAATTTATGACTTCAAATAGGGCAGTATGGAGAACCTCCAGCCTTAGTCTACCATCCTAATTAATATTACATGAACAGGGATTTGGGTTGTAAAAGTACTTGAAGATGTGAATAATAGGAAGGAAGCAGGATCTGATGGCTTAGGAAATGACAGAAAGAATACTTGAAGAAATTCAAGTTTCTGCGAGTTAATCAGACTTTTTGATGCTTCTTGTCGCAGATGATAACAGGGATTTGTTAGCTACTGATGAGCTATTTAGTCCTGTTGCAAGTCTTGTAAATCAGCATGTATTGAAAACTCTCATCTTCATCTGAGGATTTTTAAAATGAGATTGGAAGTGATGCATGTGAGTGGAGAAGCAACTAATTTGTTGGTATTGGATTTTGGATGAGAGGCCATGAGGAATATCAAAATGTGAGTTGATTGAGAAAAGAAAAAGGATCAGCACTGGGAAGGAGCAAAAGGTAGGCAGCAGAAGCAAGATTGAAAGGGCAACTGGAGATGAAAATAGCAATTGCTTTAACTGAAGGGATGAGCAGAATTTCTGGCTAGTTCTTGTTTTGCTTTAAATGGCTTGCCGTGACTTATGTAACGGCAGAACATCAGAATAGGGTGTTTAAATGTCATGGTTTGATCAGAATCAAAATGTGTTTACATTGAAATGCAGACCATGCTGGGAAAGCTCCATTGCAGTTACAGTTACCATTTTCACTTTTAAGATAATGTATTGCTTTTCAAAAGTTTGACTTAGAGATATATAAAGCTGACTCTGAGAAGCTGATATTCTTTGTTCTGTCCAGGGAACAACCGTAACAGCTTCTATTCCTGTTATTTAATTTTTTTTTTCTCTTCATAAACATTGATTTTTAGCAAACTATATTTAAACTAATTGCTTTTTCTGGTTCTGCAGATGTGGATGAATGTCAAACTGGTGTACACCGCTGTGGTGAAGGGCAGATTTGTCATAATCTTCCTGGGGCTTATCGCTGTGACTGCAAGATGGGATATCAGTACGATGCATTCAGCAGAAGCTGCGTTGGTATGTAAGGTGCAAGATGAGATGAAACAACTGATTGATTGAGCCTTGGACCATTGTAGTGTGCTGTTATTAGTTCTGCATTGCAGTGCCTCAAAAGATAATGAAATCACCTCCAAAGCAGCCGTCGTTTAGTACTACTGGCCATTTAGACCTCTGCCACTCCATGCTGTGATTTCGGACCAGGTGCCCTTGGTTTGGTTTAGCTGCAGGTTATCAATTAAAGTCATCTGTAAAGTACTTTCCTATGGGTTATGCTTCTGCTGCTGTAGAAATCCATCCTTCTGAAGATTTCACAACTTTCTTCATGAAAGACTATGATATAGCATTTTGTATTTTATCACTACTGTACACCAATTAGAGCACAAAATCAGACAGCATAAAAGCTGAGGTTGCAGCATGTCATTCTCTGCAAATCAATCTCTGACACTTTTTAAGATATCCTCCTGCATCTTGTTTGATGCTTTTGTTTCTAAGTTGATTCTATATTTGCTTGTTTTGCTGGCAGATATAAATGAGTGCTGGAATTACCCTGGACGCCTGTGTCAGCACACGTGTGAGAACACCCCTGGGTCCTACCATTGCACTTGTTCTTCTGGTTTCCGCTTGTCTTATGATGGGAAGCACTGTGAAGGTACCAGACATTTTTTCCATGAAGAAGAAATTGCAGTGTGAATTAAGGGACTTTAGAGAAGGAGTTGAGGTGAAATATAAATACAGTAAACCCATGATTTATGTGTGCTCAAATTTGCAGATATTCAATCAAACACTCAAACTGTCAGATGAAAGCCGACAAGTTTCTCCTCTTTCTTCCTTTCCCTCACATACTTTTTCCTTTCCTTCCAGATGAGAGAAAACAAGAACATAACAAAGTTAGAATAGGAGACTTTTCATTCAAATTTTAGTAAAGATGAAACTCGATAGTGACAAAACTTGAAAAAATTGATTTTGAATTGAATGGAAATTTTTTTAAGTTCTCCATGACTTTTTTAAGGCAAAGATTATGTATTTTTGATCAACTGTAACATATAAGGTCTGAAACACGTGTTTGCATGTGTATGTGTTTTCATTGGCATATATAGAAATGAAATTCAGGTGCAACAGACATCCTCAACGCTTCTTGGCATTCTGCCTCGGGAGCGGAAATATCATCTTGGGACAAATTAGTCCATCCTTATTCACTCTGACCAGAAGTATCTGGTAGCTGTTCTCAGAGGCAAGAAATGGTGGAAGATACTGTTCTGCACCATTGTGGCAATGTCTGTGGTTTGTTTTTGCATACAGATGTGAATGAATGTGATACTAGTCCCTGCAGCCAGGAGTGTGCCAATGTTTATGGTTCCTATCAGTGTTACTGCAGGCAAGGTTTCCAGCTAGCAGAAGATGGGCATTCTTGTAAAGGTAAGGCTGCTGCTTTGTCAGGTCAAGTTAAATATGTGTATACTTTTTAACAGTCGGGGCTCTCTAACTCTTTAACAGTAAGTGATGTCTAACTCTCAGCAGTACCTAATGCTGCAGGTGATGCCTAAGGATGATTGTGAGTTATACCCTGCTGCAGAAGCTGCAAAAGGTAACTCCAGCTATTGGAAAATGCAGTTCATTTCCATGCCTCCTACCTGGGGCTGAAATACACTTGTGTGACCATAGAACCAGTGAGGTTATTGTTTCATGGGGCTAGAGCTTATGATTGAAAAAATTAGAAGGGAAAGATATGTTTACCTATATTGCATCAATTAAAGCCTCCACTCAGCCACAGTTGAGTGAAGGCTTGCTCTTACTTCTGCTTGTGGTGGGTAAATGAGGAGTAGAGTGATCAGAATGGAGAAGGGAAGGATTTTACCTGTTTTCTTGAAGCAATCCTGGAAGAATTACAGAGGTACCAGAGAGAGTTTTGCAAACTCAGATGTGCCCTAGACTTGTTGTTCTTTGCCATGAGTCCATACTACTTGCAGCCAGTATTTTTGGGAGCAGCCTTGTGTTCAGCATTTCAGAAAGCACCATCAACAGTTGTAGAGCAATGTCAAAGTTTCATGGTTGCATTCTTGTTTAAGAATATATTATAAATGTGTCAGATAAGAATTTCCTTGTGTTCTACAGCCTCCCTTTTCAGATTTCTGTTTTTCTTTTTTTTCATGTTTGTAATTGTGTTTTTTTTTTTCCCAGATATCGATGAGTGCACACAGAGTGCAGGCATTCTTTGTACTTTCCGCTGCGTGAATGTTCCTGGTAGTTATCAGTGTGCTTGCCCTGAGCAGGGATATACCATGGCAGCAAATGGAAGAACCTGTCGAGGTAATGAGGAGTTTAGAAACTGAAAGGATTGTATCAGGAAGCTTTAATCCTTGGAATGATGTAAGCCATTATGGTTATTCAGTCAAGCCTCCACGTTTTATATTAGTCACTGTTAAAAAGCCAGTATTTGACAAAGTTGCCAAATATTGGTATCTGCAATGTCAGCTTTTTCCTGTGTTAGAAAAACATACTGTGGCAACTCAGCTGTCAATGTGAGCTAATTGTTTAAATGAATTCCTAAGGAGCCCACTTCCTCACTCAAATTGGGGCACTTGATTACTTGCATGAGCTGTATGTGCACCTTGGCACAGCAGTAAGGGATCCGTTTTTTTAGAGGTGCCAGATGTAGAAATCTGTGGCTTCATTATGAGTTGCAGTTTCCTGCCCCAGAAAACTGGAAGAGTGAATGTAGGAGCTGTAATGGGGACTTGGACATTCAGAAGTCTGCCACCTAAGCTTAGTTATTTTGGCATTAGTGAATGTTAGTGTAAATAACATGTATCCTCCCCCCACACACCCATTTTCTCCAGAATCATAGAAATGTCTTCTGGGTGTCTGGTGTTTTTCATCTGGCGCGCAGCTGTCTGGTTTTGAAGTAAAAATCCCCCATTTCCAAAGGATGCACTGACTGTGCACTGTAATGATGATTGAAGATCTGATTACCTTTATGTACTCTACATGCATTCCTGCAGTCGGTTACATTAACTACCAGGCATTTCCTGCTCTTAGTTTTTCAGGAACCCTTTGCATAACTTTCGGTTATGTATCTCCTATGCTTAAATTCTGTTCTCAGTGGTAACGGCAGTGAATTTACACTGTGTAAATCATGAACAGCATGAGCATACTTGATCCTGACTTTGGAGCAGAGAAACAGACTAAATGACAATTAAAATATTTTTAAAATATTTTAAAATATATTTTTAAATGTGTTCTTAAGTATGAATGCAGTTATATCCATGTGCATTTAAATTCTTATGTAAAAGTCACCTTTAGAAAACTGCAGCTATAACTCTTCTCAGGCTTTTTTTGGTTTTTTCCCCCTGCTAACTTTGAGTGCTGGCATGTTAGTTGCCACCTCTGCCAGCAGTGAGATTTGAGCTGAGGACGTCTTCCAGAGTTAATAGTGTGAGTCACTGCATTAATTGGCCAGCACAGCTCTCCCGAGCCAAGCCGGAGGCACCCAGTGTGCTCCAGGCGCTGGAGGAGGAAAAACCTTTGCCACATGGACCTATGGATCGCACTTGCATTGTTTGTGTGGTGTGAAATCCTCCCTGCACACTCGCCCTGTGTGGAGAGGGTTCCTGTTGTATGGACTAGCCCTGCTAAGTGAGCTATACAGTAACACCTGGAAAAACTTTTTGAAGTGCCTATGCCACCTGGTACACGCACCCTCCTTAGCGAGTGAAGTTGGTCTACTTGCAAAACTTACCGCGTGTGCAGCAGCTCTGTGCATGGCTGGGTAAGCTGGCATTTAGTCAGGCACTGGAAGTAACCCCTGGGTACATGCCCCTTTTTTGAGCTCTTGTCGTGGTTTAGCTCCAGTCGGCAACTGAGCACCACACAGCTGCTCACTCACCCTCCCCCTCCCCGGTGGGATGGGGGAAGAGAATCGGAAGGGCAAAAGAAAACTCGCAGGTTGAGATAAAAACAGTTTAATAATTGAAATAAAATAACAATAATAATGATAGTAATAAAATTGCAATGAAAAGGAGAATGAGAGAGAGAGAGAAACAAAACCCAGGAAAAAAAAACCAAGTGATGCAACCGCTCACCACCCGCCGACCGACGCCCAGCCAGTCCCTGAGCAGCGATTGCTGCCCCCCGGCCAACTCCCCCAGTTTATATACTGAGTATGACGTCATATGGTATGGAATAGCCCTTTGGTCAGTTTGGGTCAACTATCTTGGCTGTGCCCCCTCCCAACTTCTTGTGCACCTGGCAGAGCATGGGAAGCTGAAAAAGAAAGTCCTTGACTATGGTAAGCACTACTTAGCAACAACTAAAACATCAGTGTGTTATCAGCATTCTTCTTACACTAAATCCAAAACACAGCAGTATGCTAGCTACTAGGAAGAAAAATTAACTCTCTCCCAGCTGAAACTAGGACAGCTCTGCAAGTGTGTAGTTACAAGTTAGGGCAGGCTTATATATTGAGGTCTCTCTGAAAACAGGGTCAGAGAAACAGCCTGAATTGATGGCAGCTGGACTAAACTCAAGATTGTGTTGGTTTCCACGAGCTGAAGATCTGGCCCCGGTTGCTCATCATCTGAACAGTTCTTAAGAGTTACTGGTGGTACATTTTGAGTACCCTTTTTTTCAAACAGATGAGTTTCTCATGTAATAGCATCTCAACATGTGGATCTTTTTGGAGAAACTGCCTATGGTATTTTGCAGCACAGCCAAACTGGTGAAGTGAGTGCTTTCATGACAATGATTGCAATACGGAAGAAATTTTCTTTTCACCTAGGGGCACTTCTGAGAATCAGCAAGGGATTTAATTTACTTTGATTCTCTCATACTTCCTATTGTATGCTTTTCTTTGCGATACACTGAACCAACTGGTTTAGAAGTATGAGATCAGTTCTCATCCCAGGGCAATGGAGGGAGTGGGAGGTTATAGTTTTCCTCTAAGTCTCTCTCTTCTGTGACAATTGGCAGAACTGCAGAGCCCTACACAGTCTGCGTGGTTTGTCTGTTAGCATTTATTTCATTTTAAAGCCTCCGTGCATTGTCTAGACATTTGGGAGTACACAATGTGACTGTGAGATCTTTGCCAATATTTTCTGCTCAAGCTGGATCCTTGTTATGGCGTCTGGTTTTCAGCATTTTAAGGTCCATCGCTTGGGCTTGTGCATATATATTGTTTAGGTAACCACGCTTATGCTCTAGACCATAAAGTGTCTTGAGCTTTAAATGTTCTTTTTTGTCTTCTGCAACATTACTTCTCATTACAGGGAGATATTTATATTTAACTTAAATTTTTAAAAATGTGTGTCTTGTTCTAAAGTGTTGTTCCTAAGTTCCCGTATTTCATAATAGTCATTCTAGTGAAGCTTACATCTCCTGGATCATGCAGCTGTACCGCAGTGGATACTTTGCTTTGTATTTTCCCCCTGCTTTAATCCAGACAAACTTTCATGCATAGATAAATTCTTCTCCTGGCATAGTCCAACTTTCTCATTTCTCAAAAAGTCAGTGGGAAGTCCTGATGGCTTTTAACATGGGTTGGTTATATTCTGATGGGATTTGTTCATTCCTGAGGGATAGCGTTTGTCACAGTAGGCTGTGAATGCATAATGTGTAGGCAGACACAGGATGTCCCTCCATCCATTATGTGTGTTTGCTCTGGGGAGGGGAAGGCCTCTCTGCAGACTAGATAATGGGGGAATGTTTGTTTGGGATATGTGGGCATTTTACAGCCTTGTCCATGAAGAAGGAGCCATTGCAATCACACACGTTATGCAGTGTAGGAGGGATTTATAGCAGTGGCCACCTTTCATCAAGGAATGTCCCTTGTACTCCAGTGGTTGCACGCAGTGCCTACACCACACACAAGTCTGTGCACATGCTCTGCTGTTTGAAACCAGTTCGATGCTTCCACCAGCTATTGAGCTTATTGCATGTGCACTGTGCTCACGTGCTGAACGGCTTGTTTACAAACACCACACATGACATAGGCTAGCTCTAAGCATTAAACTGTGGTTCTGGGAGCATCAGTGACATGTGAAGCTGTAAAAATTGGCCTGTCACTTTCAGGAAACTATTTCAGTCAAAACAGCTGTGGAAAGCTTACATAGTGGCTGCGGGGATGAACAGGTTGGCTGGTCTGAGAAGTTTAGGGTTCCACTGCTTTAGACTACCGCTATCTGGTTATTTTATTGTGTTTCCTTTCAGCCTAGTTTATAATATTACTTACAACACATCTGTGACACCTCAGGAGCAAGGGAGAATACGACAACACAGGCGATTCTGTCTAGATGTTCATGTTTGCTTTGAACCTTGAATGTTTTGTTTCATTGCAGTGGAAAGTGGCAAGACAGAAGGATGTTGTGTTTTGACAACTTTTTTTCCTTTTCATGTTTATTCTCCACTGGAAGTTAAACCCTGTGTTGGATCAGATGTTTTTGGAATGAGAATAGCTAGGTTCACAGGAGTGTGCAAATGTTTGCACAATACAGAAAGAAACAAACTTCCCCCGCGGTAGAAGGCCAGCCCTGGCCATGCGCTGGGTGGCTGCAACTGGCCACAGTCTCTGCCAAGCAGGGGAAGGACTATTAAACAGCGTGAAAGGGATCATAAGTTGCTTGTAGGGAAGAGTGGGCTCCCTTGTTTATTGCACACACTGCTGAGTGGTACTGTTATCTCTTATTAACTGATAATGTCAAGGAAGGAAGTTTTTTTCCACAGAAGACGTGCATTTTAGCAGAATTGGAATCAACATGATTTGCCCTGTCACTCCAAATGCCAGCAAGTGTCTGTGCACAGAGATGAACCTGACACACCTCACCTGAATGTGCATTTCACACCCCAGGTGTTTCCTCTGGGGTTCTCACAGTCCTGGTCTGCAGGCGGCAAGCACAGGTACTGAAGAGGTAACACACAGCAACTGAGCAGTGAAGGCAAGAGCCCTCAGCTTGCAGAGCCAAACCCACAGACTCCTCTTGCTTCTCATGCACACAGAGTCTCATAAGCATATTACAGCCCATAAATTGTGATTACTTCTTATTTTTGAACTTAGCATGTCTTTTTCCCTGTGTTTCTTCTTGTTAGATATTGATGAATGTGCAATAGGAACCCATAACTGTTCAGCTGCAGAGACTTGCTATAACATCCAGGGCAGCTTCCGCTGCCTGTCCTTCGATTGCCCTTCCAACTACAGAAAAGTATCTGACATGTAAGTATCGCCATTGCAACAAAGCAAGCAGCCCAGTACCGTGGCTGTGGATGTTACGTAGTGCTTAAGTTTGTGGGCGGGTGTAAGTGCTCAGAGCTCTAAGAAGGTGCTTCGGTACATGGAGCACTTAGACTGTCTGGTTTTGCCTATTCCTTCTTCCAAGCCCTAGAGCCCCCATTTGCCCTTCAGCTGCTGCTGTAAAAGCAGTCATCAGAGCTTGCAGCTTTACTTGCTCTAAAAGGGCTCTTAATTAAGTTTTAAAAAACCAAGATCTTCTATGCTGCTTATATCATTGCAGTAGCTGCCAGGCTGCTCCGTGCACCACTTTTACAGTGGTTTTGGGGCTCCCTGTTTAGTATTCAGATTGCAGTTCCTCAGAGAGTGTTGAAATGTTGAAGGGGAGCAGGATAATGAGCTTGCCAGGCTACAGGGTTCTGAGAATGGCACACTCCCACAGCTCCCAGCTCCTCAGCAGCTGAGGCTCAGGAGCCCCAAAATCTCCCTACCCATTTCCTGCCTCAATGGCTGCCAGTGCTTTGAGAAGCCATATTTAGTTGCTTATGACTTAAAACATACTTTTCCTGCCTTACAGAATTGAGCAGCTTTGCAAGTTGATGAGCTTGTTTCCCATTCCCAGTTTTAGCTACCTTTTTAAGTGTTTTTGTTCTTATTTTCTTGGAGTGCTGTCCCAGACTTGTGCTGTCAGTGATGAATCACAGACTCTCTTCCAAGCTCTGTGCTTCTTGCAGCGTGATTCTGGCTCTTCCCTCATTGTGGAGCCTCCCAACACAGCTCCCCATGTCCATGATCTTTTTCTTACATTGTTGGACTCTGACAAGTATATCATTTACAAATGCTTTATGGGCATTGTAAAAAGCAGAACAAGCAGCTGGTAATTACACAGCTGAAATTTGGGACTCCTGTTTGTCTAATACTTTTGCAATACTCTGAAATACATATATTTTTACCTGCTATTACATGGACACTGAATGTGCTTCATTTCTTATCTCTTAGGAGGTGTGAACGAATCAGTTGTTTTAATTATCTGGACTGCCAAAATACCCCGGTTCGCATTACCTATTACCAGCTGAACTTCCAAACCAATATCGTGGTCCCAGCTCATATTTTCCGTATTGGACCATCGCCTGCCTATGCTGGAGACAACATAGTCCTTAATATTAACAAGGGAAATGAAGAAAACTACTTCAGCACTCGAAGGCTGAACTCGTACACGGGCATTGTCTATCTTCAGCGACAAGTGAAAGAGCCTAAAGACTTTTTGTTAGATGTTGAAATGAAACTGTGGCGTCAGGGAACATACACTACTTTTCTTGCCAAAATTTACATTTTCATCACAGCTCATGCGTACTGAAGCATGTATTGACATTGGATTTTATTGGTGCTATGCTCTTTAACTGTTCTACCAAAGCTTAATAATGTTGAACTGGCATTTAATGTATCTAGCCTTTATATTATTTTTCTATCATTGCTTTAAACTTTTTTATTGGTTGTGTAAATTAAGTTAATTTTTATCTTTGTTTGTTTTCTTATGCAATTCTTGACATCATCATTTGACAATGAACAAAGGAAGGGTTAGAAAGGCAGTACATACATTGTTTCAAATGCTGGAACCTTTTCTTAGAAATTATTTTTAGGTTTAGTCACATCTGCAGGGTATTGCACTAGAGAGGAAAGATGTTCACTTGGGAGTATTGGGTTTTGCCACTAAGGGAAAAAACCTTGAGCAATTTCTCTTTATTATACAAACTTATGGTTTGGCTTAGCCACTGACTTAACTGAGGTTTCTCTGTGTTGAGATGCTGTGTCGAAGGCCGTACGTGTACACTGACGGTTGGCTTCTCTCATATTACTGGTTTATTTTCCTCCTTCCAACTTTCATAATATGTTGCCTAAAATATATATATATAAATAAAAGAAAACTCCACCAGTGAAAAAGCCTATGAATGAGTCTTGCTTTAGTAGGACTGCTCATATGCTAAATATGTGCAAGACCAAGGCCTTAAGAGAATGTTGTGCTTTAGGGTAAAAGCTCACATTGCCATTTTTAGTAGTTGCCTTTATAGGTGCTGGGATTCCTCTCTATACAGACTCATTCTATTTAGGTAACTATAAGTGCAGATTAGATGCTTTATAATTCTTAAAGGAATGTCCAAGAGGAAACATGGAAATCACAAAATAATCAATTACTGCTCCATATTTTAAAGCTTGGGTGTGCCACTGAGGAATCACTTGTAATTTTAAATAAACAAAAAGGGGACTTGCTTCTCTTCTTCAGGAAAATTACTTCAGTTATGTTACTAAATGATGCAGAGGAACATGCTAGTTAAATTGGCAATTTGTATTATGCCATTTAGAAAATAGCACAACTAAAGTTTTGAGCTAGATTTCCTCTAGTTCTACAAGAAACTGGATGATGTCCAAAGTTGAAGGCCGATGTGGCAAAGCATAGTATAATCGAAGTATTTGTTAGAATTTAGAAATGAGTATCAGAACTTCTTTATGGCTGTTTTCTTTTTTTTTTCCTCCCAAAAAACCTCCATTGTTGAAATTTTCTGAGCTTCCTTTGCTCCAGCTATAATTATTCTGCAAAATGTTTTAAAGGAAAAGCATAGCTACAATATATTGATGTTTACTACACTGCAGTTTAATAATCATAGAATCATAGAATACCAGGTTGGAAGGGACCTCGAGGATCATCTGGTCCAACCTTTCTTGGCAAAATAATAATCTCTTCTCTTCTACAGTCGATCTGATTTTGACCAGTGTGTACACAAAAAAATTGGAGAAATCAAATCTTATGGCTTTTTCTGCCATAATAAACAATTTTATTATATTGTAAAATATTCATTTGAACTGCATCTTAAAATCTTGTAAACACCACCTATTTGGTGAGAGGAGAGATGTTGTGTATTCACTATATCCCAAGGCCAGTTTCTACCACTTCAAGTCACTTCTTTTAATTTGGAATCTGTTATCGATAATAAAGTGCAAATCATTCTGTATCTGGTATCATAAAGACCCATTACCAGGGAAAAATTATTGCTATTCCCCAGCTGTAAAATATGGGATATCTGAGTTTGCATACATCAAGCTTCTGTTTTTTCTATAAAAATAATTTTGTAAAAGTGGTCTTTGTCCATCCATCTTTTGTTTTCCATAGTTAACAGTTTCATAAGCATTTAGCAGGGAAGTGCCAACGGAGAAACGCATGTTTATGCAATTTGTCATTTCCATTAGTGCATATCTTACAGCTACAGGCCGGGCAAGATGAAGAGGCAGCCACAGCAATGAGTAGGAGAGCCTTTCAGATCCATTATGCAGTATACATGTTAAGTGGCGAAACATTTCTCCATGCCCCAGTGGGGCACATCAAGAGTCACCGAAACCCAGTTTTCCATCAGCATTAGTATTTGTTTGAGCATAAATGATATTCAAGCCTCGACAGCCTTTCTTGTCAGAGAACAAATGGACAAGCCATTTGTTACTTGGAGACCTTTTGCTGACTAAAACCAGCCATAGTCAATCATATTAAGGGTCTGGCAGTTTGTAACACCAACTTTTCATTTTCTAGACAGGTAATTGATGAAGAGAGTTTTAGGAAAGGCTTTGCATACTATTAAGAAAAATGCTATGTTATTAGAAAACGTGTCTTCATCAGCATTGTGTCCAGTAGGCACTCAAAAAGGTTAGAAATAATTGCTCAGTGCCACTGGTCAAAGCAAAGGAAAGACTTACAGTAGATAATTTCACATTCTTCTGTTCCCAAAATAACCAGAGGAATATTTTGCCAACCCAAAGCGTATGCCCTCAGTTCCAGTAGGAGCTGCAATGCAGGTACAGCTAGCACTGCATCCTTTGCTTTTTCTTAGGACAGTGCTCATGACTGAACTTGAACAGATGTGTCCACCAAAGACCCACTGATTGGTGAGGATGTGCTTTCACTGGGTCGCAATGGCTTTGGACTGGAATTTTAGTCTCCTTCAACTGGTCTAGCTCCCAGAAGGCCCAGTTCCCACCTTCAGTAATGCTCCTTCTGCTTTATTTGGCTGGGTAACCTAGTCAGAGAATGAGAATGTGGGTACCCATGTACACAAAAGAGGTCTTAGTGAAAAGAGTTGAGGCCTGGACTGTACCTTTATGGCCTCTTACACTTTCTTAAAACAGCAATAGCTTTCTTGAATTCTCTCTTGAACAGCGATATTTTGCTTTTTTTTTTTTCTTTCTCCATTTCTAACGAGTTAAGTAGCTTTTATTTATTCCCTTAGCTTCTTTGTGCCCCCTACCCCCCCTACCCCTTGCCTGGTTGAGATGAATTAAGAACAGCTACCCAAGAACTATGCAAGCTGTTCCTTCTTCATGAGGAAGAGAACAGCTGCAAACCTAATAAAGAATTATAGCAGATTTGGGGCATATGATTATATATGTGTAAAAACTCAGATTATTAGTATGTTCCCAAAATTGGAAATGGCCTTTATGTGACCTGTCTGAACAATGCATGTTCTGCTTAGCTTTGCAGGTTACTTACTCTTGCTCTATGAAATCTGACCTCTCGGTATTTATCTGTTGTATTCTCTGTACTTGTCTGTTGTATTCCTTGGGAGATCCAGTGAGCCCAGAGACTGAGGAATATCGAATGTGTCATCGGAAGGAAGAAGAAATGAAAAGCTGCATGTTTGCTGGAAATTTGAATGGGTCTATTACAGAATGAAACATCAGGTTTTCTTCTGAATGGAATTTACATTGCATATAGTTATAATAGCAGCAGATGGGCGAGAAAGATGTTTTTACCTGATGTTTTTAATTGTTTCCTTTCTGCACCAGGGTGGAAGTATTTTACAGACTCTTTGTATGTAAAAAATACATGTATGTGGATTACTGCAGGTGCTGACTGGTCTGTACTGGCATTCCTCTGTGAGCCTGATGTAGAGAAACAGCATTGGATTGCTCAGCTTGGACCTTGCTTCTTCTCCTCACAGTGGAGGACCAGAACACAGCTCACCCATCACAGAAGAGTAAGCTGTTAACTGTAATGGGCCAAAATTCTTATATTAGCTCCAAGATTGCGCAGACAGATCATTCACTTTTATTTTTCTTCTCCTTTATATGAGTTATTCCTCAGTCTAGTGATTTAGGACAGAAGCAGATTTCAAACTTACAGATTTTATGGTTTGGATCATCCTTTGAGGTTAAAGCTGTAATAAGGGATGTACTACAATAATAGCTTTAACATCAGAGCATAAGACGGTCTCTTCTGCAAAGGTCCCATTCAAAATGCCTCTATCAAGCACAGGTATTGGTATTTCAGAGAGTAGGGGAAAAGCTGAGCTGCCTGCCTCCTCACCCCTCTTCCCCTTAGGAGGGTTTGCTCCAGGAAGCTGCTCCCTCGCAGACACGCTTCACCAGAGAAGCTGGCCAGAAGTGCACCTGCCACCCAGTAACAGGGAGCACGTGGTGCGCTGCCCTCCTGTAGACTCTGCCTCAGCCCTGGGGAGCAGGGGGGCATTATGAAGCTAACAGGCTGCCTCCATGTCTCCCACCTGGTAGGGCTTTGCAGATGCTCAGCACCTGGCAGCGCTCAGCTTTTGGGTGGAGCTGGGCCCCGGTGAGGGGCCATTTCTCCTCTGCATCCGCTGGTTCACTGTACGTGCTTGCACATTTGCTCACTCACCTAGTCTTGAGGGCTGTAGTGCTCTGAAAAATGCTGCTCTTCACAACCCAGCCAGAAGCAAGAGTACTGAAAACTGTGTGCACAAGATAGAAAGCAAAGGAGAAGAACAATAAAATAAAAAAACAAAAATGAAGTAAGATTTTCCAGTTCTCTGGTACTGTGATAGGTGGTTATGGTGCTGAATTTGGGTTTTTGTGTGATCCTGGGGTAAAGTCTTGAGTATGTGATTAAAATTGGTGTCCTTTGTGGGTGGCTAAGTTTTGTACTTCCCCCTCAGACCTTTGCAGGGTGAGGAATTGCTTTCATCTGGTTTGCAAAATACAGGGAATCTGTTGCCATATTCTTTGTCTCCCTCCTTACTCTCTATAGCTCTTGTGAGAGGCCCTGGCTGTTCTTCCCCATTCATTTTTCTTTTTTTTTTCCTTCATCATTCCATTGCTCCCACCCATGCCAGGAGGAAGAGAAAGTTCCAGCCGGGGAGAATTAGGTTTCTGGAGTAAAAATAGATTTTGAGGTTAAATAAAAAGTATCTTCCCACTTTCAGCATTCTCAGCATCACAGAGACATTCATTTTGAAGTGGCTATTGAAAACCAGGATTTAGTTCTATCCAGTTTCAGTGATACGAAACTCAAGTCACAAACCTTGAGCCTTTTGTCTTCTAAAACACAATTCTTTATCTTGCATGTTCTCTATAAATAGCAGCCAATGTGTAGGACTATTCCAGAGCTTTGGAGCCCTTTAGATAAGTTTCGCCTTTTAAGGGCTCCTGCCTGATGTCCCCTGGCTGCTGGAGGAGCTGGCTGGCAGCAGCAGGCCAGCTCGGTGTCCCTCCTTGTTCTGCGGCTGCCCTGCAGGCTCTTCTCGTTGCTGCTGGCACTGTGGGAGGAATGGATTCTTCCAGCTGCACCCCAGTGCAGAGGCTTGCTCAGCCCAGGGAAAACAGTGACATTGACTTCCTGTGAGCTGAGGCTCCATTATGGTGGGGTTAAAAACTATAACATCTGCTGTGGATTTTCTTTTTTTAGTTGGGGTTGGAGAGGAAGAGGATGCCATTGTGGTGCCCTACATACTGTGAAGGGAGGGATAGGAGGAGATCCTTTGTAGGTAGCCAAGAATTGTGCTAACTGCGTCAATTCACAGCAGGATGTTTTAATTGCTTGGAGCTTGGGATGGTGTAATGGTGGGTTGGAAGAACTGAACTGGTGATGCAGGTCTTGGGGGAGCTGCTGCAGCAAAAAGGGCAATCTGATCTTGCTGACTGAGGCCAGCCCTATGGGAAAGTAACCCGTTTCACTCCAGGTAAAGAACTGGTCTCAGGTGAGATACCTTGTACTTACAAGTGATCCAGGGCTAGGTTAGTCAACATACAATGTATGAGAAGGCAGATGGAAATTAGTTCTGTTCAGGGTTCATGGAGATTTGTTTCATTGGTAATAGTCTATAACTAAAGCATTAAATCAAATCTCACAGAGAAATACCAAGTTTCTGAAGAGAAACACTGCTTATGGAAAGGGCCATCCGAAGGAGTCAGAGTTTAACAAATTGTTCCCAATAGAACAACTGATGAATGGTATCCTTGGGTGGGAAAAATGGGGGGGGGGGGAAGGTCGAAAATCTAATTTTATTTTGGAATAATAGCCAAATTTGCAGAGTACTAAACTCTCCTCCATGCCACCATTTCTAGAAAGTAATTCTGAAACATGTTAGTTGATCCAATTTAAGGAAAATACATCCAAAATGGAGACATAAATGCCTTGAGAGAACAGGAGGGTGGAGATGCCTTTCTTTGTGTTGATGAGGGTGCCTTATGGCAACACAGACTCCACTGGGCTACACTCCAGAGAGGGTTTTTGACTCATTGTGATTATAGAATTACTGGTTGCAGCCAGATGCACCGTAGAAGGGGATAGATCCTCCCCAGCATTGATAGCCAGGAGAAAAACGTATGTGGAATACTTTCAGTATGGGAAAAAGACTGATAATCTTTAATGAAGTACATTTGAAGTGAAGCATTGCCATTTTTGGAGTTTGAGTAAGCTATGTAAACTAGTGATACAGGACTGATAAACACAAATTTGAAGGTAACACACCATGATGAAAAGTTTGGGGTTTGTTGGTGTTAACAAAGCAAAGGCTCTGACCAACGGGTAAAGATCATAGTAGTGAGAAGACCTTGGTGTGGCTGGGAGAATGAGCAGGCCATTTCCCACATCTAACTAGCTGGAATAGCAAATGGATGCAGCTCACGCAACCTTGAAAGTGGAGCAGGTGCCCACTGACCTCCTGGTGCTGGGATGGTAAAGCTCAACTCCCAAACTTGTTTCGGGGTAGATGAGAATATGCCTTCCTATGCTGTCATTGGAAATTTTGAGTGTGTCCTGTAGATAAGATGGAGCAGCTTGTACCACGCTGGTGGTGCAGCCACTGAAATGTAAAATTATCATTTTCTTCTCTTACGGACGTTCTTCATGGTAGTTTTATAAAAGTAATCCCAGTTAATCTTAGTTGTTGCAGTGGTCTGTTACAGTTAATCCTGTTATCTTTCTGTTGCACCTTGGAGAAATAGCTTTCACATTGACCAGGAATATTTTAGACAGAGTTTCAGGTTGACTAATATAAAAGTGTAATTCTGGAGTAATGATACAATATAGAGTAGAACTGCTACTATGAGTAGGGGAAGGACTGTGCCTAGCCATTAGTGTAATCACTAGTTACATGTCATAGTAACTGAACTCTACATTGCATGTCTAATTTAGATTTAGGGCAAGTATGCAATATTATACCAATGTATTGCAATGCTTAACCCAATGTAAATGGACATGAAAGTGCTGTGGTATTGATGAGAGCAAAAGATAGTCCTGTAATGACTCATGCTCGATTATCACTGGAGTTGGGAGCGCACAAGGGTGGACTTTAGTCACAAAGTTTTGGGATTCCCAAAGTCAGCATAACTCTTACTACATTTGCAGACCAGGGGAGTCTGTAACAGGAGATGCAGATATTTGTAAACTTTTCTAGAGCAGACAGATTATCCTGTATTTTCCTTTGTATTAGACAACACTGCTCCGAACTATGATTCACATAGGCAAGAGTCTGCACTCTCCATTTATACAAAAGTAGCAGTTATTGAAGCAAGTAATCCCATTAACTAGGAAGGCTTGAGTACGCGACTGGGATTTGGAAGAGCTGGGGTCTGTTCTGGGCTCTGTCCAAACAGATAACTGGGCACAAAGCAATTGTGATGCACATGGTTACAACCTCTATGTGTCCTTGCATCCAGTATAAGAGTTATAAAATAAACCCTCTTCACTCTGTAAGAGTATTTGTGGTTATGTATCTATTGTTACCACATCAGAGGCTGGAATAAATCCTACTGACTGTTTCCTGTCACCTGAGGACCTCCCATACCAGGCACCAGAGATGGTGCTGGTGGCTGGAGGGTCTGAGGCTGAGGTTAAGTGTGTTCTTGGGTGTCATGAACATACAGCTGTTGCGGGCTGTGGTGTGAACTACTAGGCATCTTCTGCTAACTCAGGTGGCGCTAAAAAACCCCCAAATATCCCCAAACAACCAACCACCAAAAAACCCAACCTCAATAACCTTGAAAATAATGATTTCCTAAGAAAAATACTTAATTTTCTTAAGAAAGAGTTTTCTACAGTTTCCCAATAGCTGTTGAGGCAGAGCTCCGTTGAAGTGAATGGGCTAGGTGAAGACACAGCTTTACATAACTCAGTTTTCCTCTGGGGAGGGGTTTCTTTGTTCCCATATGACAAGTGCTTGTAATGTTGCCTGAATTGCATCTGGAAGACTGTGACATACATAATGATGAACGCCATTTAAGAATACGATTACTCCATATAGGTACCTAAACTATTGTTCAAAAACATATCTTTCAGCTTGTAAATCAAGTGATCAGAAGAGGGTGAAGGCCAGGCCTCCAGTTCAGAAGGACGCTCAAAAGCTAACAGACAGTGTTAGAGCTGCCAGACTGTGCACTGTGAGACTCCCCCCATCCTTCCATCAGTCTTGCACCCTGTATGAAGGTGGTGTGTGGGGAGTTTCATTGGTGGCGGTTGAGCTTTGGGGGATTTTTTTTTTGTGTGTGTTTAGTGATTTGGATTGGTGAGCGTCTGGAGAAGGAGGTAGTGGGTGTTCACGTCTCTGCCATGGGTACATTGTGCAGGTAATCTGCATGTCACTTGGGCAGAGTCTAAGTCCTTTGGCATGTGGTGCAAAATCGCTTTTTACATGTAGTATTTACCTTCTCAGGACTGCGAAAGCCCCCGTCAGCCTCACAACTTTCCCATCCTTAGAAATCCCTGGACTTCACAGTATATTTGGTAACTTTGGTACCTTTAACCCAGCAACAGTCTTCATCTCTTCCTTTTATGAATTCCACTTGTAGCCTCCCTTCTGTAGCTGCCTCCTGTAGGTTGTCTTGCTTTTACCCCGTTGCCAGGAGGGTTTTTGTTTCATCACTTCTCTCTCTTTTAAAAGGGCACAGGTCAAAAAGAGAAACATCCAGAAATCCATCAACCCTTTATCACTGATGCGTTAGAGACTGCACCAGTGTTAGCAGCTCACTAATCCGCTGGCAGTACCACTGAGCTGCCAGTCCAGGATCTGAAGAATAATATTATTCTAAATTACACTATGGCTTTAAACTGTGCAGTGTTGCAGGTTTGGAAGGCAGCTGTTCTGTGCACTTCTGGGACTTCACAGAGTGCGTTGTTGAATGAGCATCCTAGGAAATCACTAATAAAAGATGATTTATATTTTCCCAAATTCCACTGTGATTTTTTTTTTTTAAGGCATTATGTTTCATTCTTTCTTGGAGTGCTTTTGTAGAAGAAATCAAATGTAGAGTTTAATGTAAAATATTTGTTGCCACATGCTCTTCATGTAAATTTTTTTTTTTGAGAGGGTATTGGATTTTTCAGTTTATGTCCTTAAGCGTCATCTTCACTATGGGCCAACAAAGAAACAGCTTGGGGCAGAGCAGTGGGCATTGCTGTGGCAGTGTCTGGCCTGACCCACAGGTGGTGTTCAAGTAGTCGAGTTGGTTTTGGCCCTGTTGTGACTGCAGGCCTGCTTGGTTTTATTCTGTTTTTTTTAGAGGTGGTAGAGCTGACTGTCTAGAACAGTGGAAGTGGGGACATTCATGGGAAGCGGTAGTATAGTAATAGTTGTTTCATAAGCTGGTCACAAAACCTAAAGGAATGTCGGGGGGATTTCTTCTTTTCTTTCGTGTGCTGGCACTGAAAGACTTTGAAAAAAAGAGTCCAAGGCCAGCTGTCACCTGCAGTCAATATTTTCCCAAACCTGCCAGTTGGCAGTGATTCCCCCCCCGCCCATTACAATAACTAGATTATTTTGTAGATCGCTATATTCCCCTGTCCCGTCAGGGCTAGCCATTTTCAAATGCAAATCAAGGTGTTTCATTATCTCCATTGTATACTATAGCTTCCTCTTCAGAATCAATAATGTAGAGATTTGGAGGCAGGCTCATTTTCTTTCAACACTGATCTAATTAGTTAATAAAATAATAGTTTCTCCCCTACCTCCTCCTACCTTTTTTCCCCTCATTTCTCATCTTAGCCACTGAAGAAATATTTCCTCTGTTCTCATAGAAAGTAATGCATTTACACTTGCCACAGCAGTTCAAAGATAGCAGGAATATATTTTTCTTGTGCTGGTAATTACTTTTCTTGGCCATTAGTTGATCGAAGTGGAGGAAATAGAATGGGGGCAGTCAGACTAAATAATAGATGTTTGGAGTAAAACCAGGACTAGAGCTTTCTTGGGGTTTTTGTTTTGTTTTCAAAGTGCTAAATTCATCCTCTGCATATGGGTGTCTTGCTGATGAATACATGTGCAGTAACTGCGAAGGTAGTAGGGTAGTTCCTCCGTGGTGTAAAACAAGGCCTGTGCAGATGTGCTGCCATCTACCAGCTGCTCCATTGGGATCACATTGTTTCTCCAAACTCTAAATCGAGGTTTTGGCCACACTGTGGTCTGAAAGAGCACGTAGCTTTAATGCAGGTTTGTCTCACAAGCAAGCTGAAGAATATTTTTCCAACTATGAAAACCTATTTTTACCTGTCCTGCAAACTACACAGGCTGTAATGAAAAACTGGACACCAGGGCTTTTGAGGGGGGTGGGTGTGTTTGTTTGTTTTAAAAAAAAGGTAAAATTTAAGATGAGTCTTTGTTTTCTGGCACTGTTCTTGTTTGGAAAGCTTGTATGGAACGTGAAACTGAAACTTTGTATTTGCATAAGCATTTCAAGGTCTCTCATCAGATCTGTTACGCTTACTGTCATTGTATTTCATCATCATTGCTCTATAATGACATTTTGCTCGTACTGGCTAGACAGACAGTCATAAGTTCACTCTGTTGCTTCATTTGGGTTTTTTGTGGGTTTTTCCCCCCCCTTCCTGTGACCGGCCCCATGAGTTTTGGCAGATTAGCTTGGCTCCAAGAGTGCCGAGACAAACCAGTTTCTAGATTTCTCCTTATTTGGAACAAGTGCCCTTATCACTGTTGCCAAGAATATCCTGCGCTGAGTGGCAAAGGGCCAGGAGCTCACCGCAATCACTCGGGGGGCTGAAGTTCCCAGAGAAAGTTTGGGCTGGGATGAGTAGTAGAGCAGTACAGCCTCTGACTGAAGGGATAGCCTATGTGCAGTGCAGGCTTTTTCCTTGTCATTTCATAAACACTATTTTGACAGAAATGCTGGCATCTTTGATAATCCTCACATTTTAATTTGATGCTGAGATGAAAGATAACTTTTTATCTCAAACAAAGTTTGTCGTTTTTGGTAGAAGCCTCCCTGTTCACTTGAGTGGCATTTAATCATCTCAAGGTCCTTAATACATGTAAAGACTCACAGAAATGTGGGAGATGCTCTGATTTGCTCTTTATTTCTTGGAATAGTGTTCTGGAATAGACTAAAATAGGATTTTTATGAGCTTCCTAGGGAAGTTAATGCTGTCCTTCATTCTCATACTGAAGGGCCATCTTAGAAACAATGAGCAACTACTCGACTCAGAACAAAAGGGGAAAAGTGTCTGATATTAATTAATATTATATTAATAAGTGTATTAATATATACTTATTGGAAGAGAACGCGGCATTAAAATTAGTCATTAAGACATAATAGTCTTAATGATTCAGGATGGCACAATGTTTTTCTTTGAGTATAGAAGACGTTAGTTTTGATGACCTGACTCAATTTCAGCTGGAATTACTGTAAGTCTTTACACCTGCCCTGTCCCACACTTATGGTTGGTTCCTGTGTTCTTTGGGGTGTTGTGGTACAGTTTTGCTGTGGCCTGAACAACAGTTATACCTTCCTCTGCAAGCAGCAGCAGGGGTTCAGAGGCTGACAGTCATCCCTGAGTACATGTCTGTGATCTGTATTTGCATGTGTGAACAAGAATATTCCTCTGTGGGTATCCTGGGAAAGCACAGGGCCAAACTCACATCTGATACAATACTGCTGATGTCAACAAACTCATGACAGGGATGAAATCAATGCAGTATTTCTACTTTAAAAAGAGGAAAAGCAGAAACACCTGGGAATAGGTTGGGTCTCCGAGCACTCTTGATCCTGGCTTTTCTTGGTGCATGGAAGAATGGCTGTGGTGGGTTGACCCTGGCTAGATGCCAAGTGCCCACCGAAGCTGCTCTATCACTCCCCTTCTCAACTGGACAGGGGAGAGAAAATACAACAGAAAGTTCATGGGTCAAGATAAGGACAGAGAGAGATCGCTCAGCAATTACCTTCACGGGCAAAACAGACTCAACTTGGGGAAAATCAGTTTAATTTATTACCAATCAAAACTGAGTAGGGTAATGAGAAATAAAACCAAATCTTAAAACACCTTCCCCCTACCTCTCCCTTCATCCCAGGCTCAACCTCACTCCCCATTTCTCTACCTCCTCCCCCTGAGCAGTGCAGGGGGATGGGGAATGGGGGTTGCAGTCAGTTCATCACACATTGTCTCTGCTGCTCCTTCTTCCTCAGGGGAAGGACTCCTCACACTCTTCCCCTGCTCCAGCGTGGGGTCCCTCCCACGGGAGACAGTCCTCCACAAATTTCTCCAACATGGGTCCTTCCCACGGGCTGCAGTTCTTCACAAACGGCTCCAACGTGGGTCCCTTCCATGGGGTGCAGTCCTTCAGGAGCAGACTGCTCCAGCGTGGGTCCCCCAAAGGGTCACAAGTCCTGCCAGCAAACCTGCTCCAGCATGGGCTCCTCTCTCCCCAGGTCCTGCCAGGAGCCTGCTCCAGTGCAGGCTTCCCATAGGGTCACAGTCTCCTTCGGGCATCCACCTGCTCCGGTGCGGGGTCCTGCATGGGCTGCAGGTGGATATCTGCTCCACTGTTAACCTCCATGGGCTGCAGGGGGACAGCCTGCCTCACCATGGTCTTCATCACGGGCTGCAGGGGAATCTCTGCTCCGGTGCCTGGAGCACCTCCTCCCCCTCCTTCTTCACTGACCTTGGTGTCTGCATAGACATTCCTCTCACATATTCTCACTCCAGCTGCGGCTTGTGTCCTCTTGTTTCTGCCCCCTTCCCCCCTCCCTTCTTAAATATGTTATCACAGAGGCGCTGCCACCGTCACTGATTGGGTCAGACTTGGCCAGCAGCGGATCCATCTTGGATCCGCCTGGCATTGGCTCTATCTGACACAGGGGAAGCTTCTGGCAGCTTCTCACAGAAGCCACCCCTGTAGCCCCCCCGCTACCTAAACCTTGCCACACAAACCCAATACAATGGCAGAGGAAGAAAAATTGCTCCCTGGGATGGTTGATCTGAACATTATCAGTTTGCCAGAGAGGACCATCTTAAAGGAATAAATTGAAGAAGCCCACATAAAAAGGAAAACAAATAAGGGGTGTCACCCATGGAAAAAACACCAGTTCCACAAAATTAATACTTTTTTTTAAGTGCAATTGGTAACTGCAACTAGTTCAGTCATTGCTTTTATCTCAGCCATGCTGTCAGCTAATGATCATAATAAATGTTTAAAACTAGCCTTAACAGTATAAAATTTTAAGGACCCTAAAACAATAAACTGGGTGGTTCATACCCTACTTTTAATTAATACCAGTTGGGGAAGTAGCACACCTCCAGGCATTTCCATTCATTCTGCCGTGCCCACATTTTCTCAGACATAGAGAGGAGAAATGCACATCAATAATGTCATGGACAGAAGGGATGAGCTGTTCACCACGCAGTGAGCACCAGCTCCTTGCACAGTGGCATACACATCAGAGACTGAATGTTGGGACAGACATGCTTTTGGAGGCTTTCCACTGTGAAGAGTTGGAAAGCACCATTTTAGGACATCACTGCCAGGAATTACATCCCTCAAACCATAAGTGCTGACGTTTACCATGGTTCAGTGGATGCAGTTTAGTTCTGGGTTCTTGGCAAGATTAGTCTATAGACTTGCATGAAGTCATTGCAATATGGCATGTGGCTGGCTTAAAAAATGGAGCGAAGCAAAACTCCCCCTTGCTGAAAGCTGGCAGGAACAGAAGGGAGGAATATTTTTGACTATATGAGTGCAGGGCTTTGACGGGCGAGCTAGCTGGCTTCACTGGTTTATAACAGACTGACATAATGTTGAGGAAAGGAGCCAGAAGAGTGGGTGGATTTCTTGCTGGCACTCCTGAGTAAGTGAGTGTGGCTGGCATTTGTAATATGAGTACCCAGTGTGAGTGCGCTGCTAAAGACTGGGCTGCCCCAGGTAGCAGCCATGGCCAGGCTGCATCTTCTCCATCTGTGCCTGGCAGAAAGATTGTGATCTTTCACGGGAATGCAGGCGTTGCTGCGTTTGTCTGTGACCTCGTCCCCTTATGTTTGGATGGTGGCACTGCCTGTATGCTGCTGAGATGGAGGCCAGCCCAGAACATGGCAGCTGAGTTCTTGGGCCTCATTTTCATTGATGCTGAGGCTACCATGAACTGCCTTAGCAGCGTATAAATGCATTTCAGTGGATATGAATTGTACCTCTATTCATCGTAAGGCCACCTTACCCTGGCAGAATGATGAAAAATGGTTTGAGTGTAAAAGATGCCTCGTTGGCCAAAAAGCCTCTCCTCACTTCTGCCCTCTGTAAAAACATGGTGGGACTTTACCAGAGAGTGCTCTTTTGGCTTTGGCCCTTCATGGGGATGCTCTGTCCAAAGGACAGAGACCAGATGTGATAGGGGCACCTCCGTGGGAAGAGACCAAGGTTTAATTCCCTGTGCTGCTACAGACTTGATGTGACTGGGCAAATCAGCTAAACGCCCTCTACCTTGGTTTCCTCTCTAAAATGGGAAGTATACTGTCCCTTAACCCACATTGCACAAACACAAAAGACTGATTTTTTTTTTTCAGTTCCAATAAAAATAAATGCTACCTAAGCATCTAAAATATGAGTTTAGGTTATTTCCTGTTTGCTTTATTTTTTCTTATTTCTTTTGGGAAGAACTGAAACTAATTTTGCTACACCCACCAACTCTTACCTCTTAATTCTTTTTTTTTCTAGTAAAAGATTTTTCTTAAGGATTTTAGGCTGATTTTACTGTACACATATTGCACTAAAACAACTGGTAAGTTTTTCTTGTGCTTACTCTGATAGCTGGGTCCTATAAATAGAATTTCATATAGCAAGCATATAATACCCACGCTCCATGGTCTCTGCCACTAGTGTTAGGTATGGAAATGAGGTTAATGTTAATCTAAAAGCCATAATTTATTTGGAAACTCTCATCTACAAAAGTGTACCTTTTCCCACGTTGCTGTGGGAGGGGTGAAAAGCAGCAATAGGCAGCAGCTTCATCTCTGGGAACAGATGGAAGGTGCAAAGCAGACATCTTCAAGAGCAGTTGACATTTTAAGCACTATAAAGTCACAGGGAGAGATAACATCATTTCTGAGATATAATGATATACTTGGAAAAAACAGACAAGCTTTAGACCATACAAGCTGAAAAAGCGTTTTGAGCCTGAATGCTTATTTCTTTTTACCAGTTTATCCTCACGTGCAATAAAGATGTTATCTCTTCCCTCAAACCTTGTCTTGCTTATATCCCAAGACCTTCATGTCCAGAATTATACTAGTAGGATTTGACTTTCTAACTTGCTTTCCCATACTTTATATCGATGTCTGCATTTACCTACCTTTAAGGGATGCTGTATGTCCCGGACACTTGGCAAAGGATGGGAGAGTAAGTGTTTATTTTGCTGTCATTGTTTTTACTGCTGAATGTTTGTTTATCCATCAAGTCAGAATAAGCAGTCATTTGTACTGGATCTTAATTTAGATTATGGATATCCTAAGTACTTGAGCAATAATGTCATTGTTTGTTATTAGGTTTTAAGTAACAGGCATGAGTAAATAAGTAAGACAATATAAATATAAATCTACTTAATTATCTGAGCCTTAAATGCAAGGCAATAAACCAAAATTTTAAAAAAGAAAACCATTTGAGTTACTAACATCAGAAAGATTTCAGAAAGAATTTGTCTCTATTATTAAATTTAAGTGGACCAAATCCTGCAGCACCTCAGTGCTGAGGAGAGGTTTGTCCAAGGATGATAATGGACAACACCATGATAAACGATGACAGAAGGCGGTGATAAATGCAATGTGTTCCTTGTTAGGACAGGCAGAGATAGGATGGTCAATGATGGATACCGATCTAATGATTTATTTGCAGAAGAACTGAAAAACATTCAAGCTCTAACTTAAACAGTTGCATTTAATGTAAGCTGTATGTTGGGATGTTTCTAAAAAAGATTGTGCAAAAACCGGCATTATTATCACATCTTTATCATCATGCAGAATAACGTAATATGTTTGAAGAACAAGAATGCTTAGTTTTTTCCTTCCTCGGTTTCCTGATGGATGACATGAGTCTCATTAGAAGAGGAATGGGTCAGGCTAACCTTTTCTGGTACTATAGGATCATTGCCCCTCACCTCCCTCCAGTTTCTCCTGAATCCTGGGCTTTATCCTGATGGCCTCCCCAGGCACTGGCACTGAGAAATGCAGAAAGTGTACGTATTTTCTTGGAGTCAATGTTGGCCGTCTACAGTTTTGGCATAACTTGTCTTTCCTGTGGCAAACATACAGAATGTTTAGAAAGAAGTTGTTATAAAGTAAAAACATAAATACAAACATTAAACACTACTGTCTTCATATGTTGATGCAGGCCACTGCCATTGCCGTGAAGTTTGCTGCTCCCAGTTAGGTGCAACATCCAGACTAATAAAGTTAGAGCAGTCACTGATCTCACTGTGTAAGCTATGGAGTAGTGTAAGCTGAAACCAAAAATAAACTCATATGCTACCAAGGACAATTAGCAGCTTTGATGGGGGATTTCAAAACAGATGGGCAAAAAGACAGTGAAAGAGATGCTGCTTTTTTTCTTTCAAGGAATAAGTAAGGAAAGAACACAATTTGCCTCTTCCCCCCTGCCCCCTTCCTCTCATTTAAATGTTGTCCCTTAGCCATATAGTTACTGTTAAGGCAGTAAGTGTGTTTATTTGCTCTTTACATAGAGGATTGTCCGGCTAGATAGGTTACAAGATGCTCACAAGGTTTGGGAGACCTAGGTTTAATTCCCTCCTGCAGAAGACATCCTGTGTAACCTTAGGCAACTAGCTTATGGTTGTAGAATATTTTCAAGATAGATTCTTTCCTTCTCACCCCCTCCCCCTAAATTAGATAAAACATTCAGACTGAAAAGTGTTCATTGCCTGTCAGGTCTGTCAGCCTCACTATTTCAGAAATACAGTGAAATATAATAAAGTTGTTCTGTCTTGTACGAGTGCTGTGAAAAAACATTCAGGCTGTATGTTAAGCTAGAGAATGATATAATCATAATAGAATCTTATGTTATCCATCTTCTGTAGAACAGAAGTGGAATTAATAGTAATAAGGAATAAAAATGTATACCCAAACCAATTGATTGAAATGACGGCCTTAGGGTTTCTCTGTTAGATATGTTTCAAAAACTCATAGGAAAAATTTTGTGCTTGCTAGATGTTTTGCATTAACTTCTCAAAAGCATCTTTGTGTGAACCATTAATAGGTAGTAAAGTGCAAAATGGACAGTGTCTTCTGCATTTTCTGGGTTTTACCACTGTAGTAACTCTGAGCCCAGCCTGCTGGTACTGTAAAGCACTGGTGGTGAGCTTCGGTCAGGAGCTCCTGACCAGCCCCAGGCTGCAACTCTGCTTTCCTGGAGCGCAGGAAATCACTGCACTGGGGTTTCCCCATTGCTGCACTGGGGTTTCCTCCCTTTCTGTTTGAAATGGAAGGAATAACAATTATACCAGAGTTGAACCCTTTTAAAACGTTGCCTGTACTTCTGTAGTAACATGGGGAAAGAGAAGTTGAACTGGGAAGAAATCCCTTTTTTTGTTTTGTTTAAGCTCTTGAAGGGGTGATGGATGCAGCTATGTCTACCCAGTGTTTTCCAGGACAAAACTGGATTATGGTAACTGGAAAGAAAGAAATGGTATCCATAGTTGTGAGGGAGGGACTGCTCTGCCAGCGGAGGAGGGAAAGCAGACTGGGTGGGAAAGAACGAAGGACCAGGGTAGCAGGAGCGGGGACTGACCTGCCTAAGGAAACAAGCCTTCAGGGAAAAGAGGACTCTGTCCTTGAGATGTCAGAGACAACTAAGACCTATTATATAAAATAAATGCAACTTCTCAAAGGCTTTGAGATACCAATGTATGCCAATGCTCCTCAAATTATTTTACTTTCCTAGGGGCTTACCATCAACCAGTGTCAATGATATGCTCTTTACACCACAGATATGTGAAAGGAAACTAATGTTTTCTGCTCCCTTCAGAGTGGGAATTGGGAGGGGCTGTCATGGCTGAGATGGAGGGGGGAGATGGGTAGCAGGACAGTTTCTAAAGATATGTAAGCCATGAGGACAGGAGCGGGAGCTCTGCTGTGTGGGCTGAATGGGAGTACCACCACATATGGCTGAGAGGAGAGGCAGTCTGCAGTTATCTCACTCCTTTGCTAAGATTAAAATCTTGGAGTCTTTCAGCAAAGTACTGCAAACCTCAGAGCAATGTTGAAGCTGCAATTTGGCTGTTTCAATCCACATGGATTACAGAAGCAGCCTTCTACCTAAGCAAGTATTTTGGTATTGAATTAATTAGCAGTTCTCTTACCACAGCACTTTCACAGGAACTGCATCCCACACCTGCATCTTTTCACCTTTTTTGGCTGCAGCCCCAGTCACTTAGCCAGGCTTGGAGTGTGCCAATACCACTTACACTGGGCCCAAGTCATTCCTGATGTAATCCACCATCTTTACAGAGTTATACCCAAAATGACCTTGCTTAATTATCTCACTGCGTTGCATAAATTGGTGCTAAATCAGACTCTGCAAACCAACTGAGGCTGCACTAACACTCAAGTTAGACTTTGTTTTTAGTGGGCAGTTAGTGATGTTCTCACAGTGCGCTCCTGTACTGCACAATAATATGAGAAGACAACATTACAGCTGTCGT
Organism: Balaeniceps rex; assembly: GCA_013401315.1. Taxonomy (NCBI): domain Eukaryota; kingdom Metazoa; phylum Chordata; class Aves; order Pelecaniformes; family Balaenicipitidae; genus Balaeniceps; species Balaeniceps rex. Next base: position 63,564 of record VYZW01032423.1, on the reverse strand, counting down.
TCCCTTTTTGGTTTCATCATTCCCTCTGGCTGTGCAAATGTTTTTGGTTTTTCAAGTAAAAATAAAAGTATGGCTAATGGCCACTGCCTTCAGTTATGGCATAAATTTATGTAAGCAGTGTAGCCTGGCTGCAAAAGAAGGCATGAAACTGCCGAGGTGGAGCAACATGCAACTTAGGGTATGTGTTGAGCCAATATAATTTTGTGAACCAAGTGGGCAAAAATTGCAGGATCCACAAGGGCCAACAAATATCTTTCAAACACAATGGGCAGTGCAAATCGCTAGTTTTCATTTAACTCTAGTGTTACTGGTAGCCTCTTGTTTCCATACATTTCCTTCATTCCTAAAATTCTACCTTCTGGACCTTTGTCCCTTCCCTATGCCAATCTCATGGCCTTAGAGGCAGGATCAGGCTGCCTGCAGGTAGCAACAGGCTGTGAGTCTCAGCTTCTATATTTGTGTTCACAGCACTACAACCAACTGATTCTGCATTTCTCAGATAACATTGTTCTGAATGGAAACAACATCTAAGTATTATAGATAGGCCAGAATGAGAACAGTATTGTTAAAGATTTTGTCATTCATGATAAATTGTTGCAAGAACTGTTTCTCAGCTTCAGAGGATGAAGGCCTCTTTTTAAAGAGGAGCATCAGCTGATCTAAAACTAGATAAAATTCACAGCACTACATTACATTCATCAGCAGAAATAGTCAGAAAGATGATGGGTACCACCATCGCACCCAGGAAGAGAAGTACAACCAATATCAAATCTCACACCTCAAGGGTTTCTTTCAGAACTAAATAAACTTCCAGAAATTTTCTAACCAGAGATTCATTTCTGTTGTGATCCTGCTTTTCTGACACAACACAGTTACTCACAGGGCTTTCAAATAGGGGTACTTCAGATCTTGGGGGCTATGTAAGCCATGCAACCCTTTCTTCCGGAGCAGCAGGGTTACAAGGGTAGTCTATTTTGCATAAGTCTGGATGATCTCTTGAGAGCTGAAATCCAAACAAGAAACCAATTTGTTGGAGTTCTTCCATCCAAATTGGTGTTCTAGAACTCATTTATTCATGTGAGTAATCTAATTAAAGTCAATGGAAATGAAGAATGAGATCTCCTCAAACAGAGTTAATTTTTAGCATCTTTTAGAATTGTGCAGCTTTGCAGTACAACAAAAGGTAGGAGAGAAAAGGAACATGCTGGAAACGCTGTAGTGAGTAATGGTAATTGTGATGAATGTATTTCAGCTGCTATAAATATACCACTTGCTTTAAAAGATCTGCGGGGGAAGGTAATAAACAGCTGATCTGAGGAATTTTTTTTCTTTTTAACATCCTTCAGAGTAGTTATTTGTGAAAGATATGCTCATTGTGTTCCACTTTTATAAAATCTGTACTTAGGCAGGTTTCTGAGCCTCACGTACTCCACAGTAGTTTGTACTGAGGGCATGTTTTTTGGTTTGGGGTTGGGGGCTTTGGCGGGGGGGCTGGGGTGTGTGTTTGGGGGGTTTNATGAAATGGTGTTGAAGGCAGGAGGAATACAGCCTTTCCCTTACATGGCATCAGGGAAGCCAGCAGACCCCCTATTATCTCAGTACACTTAAGCACAGCACTAAGAACTGAGTAAACTCTCTACATCAAGAAGATGAGCACGTATGTATTACCCTATGGTTGGGTGAAAATACAGAGAGACTATACTATAAAATTATTACGTATAGGCAGAAAGAGAGGACTTCTATTCTTCTGTAACTATCATTTACACAGCCACCTAGAATTTTTTTCTCTCTCTAATCTTTTCTTCTGATTGTCTTCCTATTCAAATTTAAATTTTTTAAAAAAAATACAACCATCCAGAAATTCTCACCTTTAACTTATATTCTATCTTTTACTATCAACATCTAGCAGTGCGTCATTCAGCAACGGTGCATCTACCATAAAGGAGCCTGCTGGCTGAAAGGTTTTAGAATGAAGCTTCGGTGATACATGGCTCATAAATCTGAGAAATTCAGAGTTCTGATTTACACTTTAATTAAAGCATGTATCATACGTATATTAAAATTCAAATGCTTAACTAATATAAAGGTCAATGGAATGCATAAGCTCCTCTCTTCCTACATTTTTAATTTCCACATTTTGGTTCACTCAGGCAAATGTGCATACAGAGCAATCAAGAAACTTAATCCAACAGTTTATAAGGAAAGCTATAGTGATGTGTCTTAATTGAAATTCAAATTACTTTTTTCTGGGGGAAAAAATTATAGCTGTCAAAAACATTGCTGTACTAACTATAAGTTTATCACGTTTGTTACATAATCTCTGGGGAAATTAGATTATAGAGGCTGTTTCTGATTCTTAAGGCCTATACACCAAACAATAAAAAATGCTTTGATTCATAACCTGTTACACTTGATTAAAAAAATGGAGTCTAGAGATTTATAAATAACAGTGACATTCATATCTTCATTTGCAAAGAAATTACATCCATAGCTCTGCATTAATCTGTAAATGCTTATGAATAAGAACTTATTTATAAATGTTAGGAAAATGTATTTGTAAGATTTACAAGTGAGATATGATTTATCTTGGGGAGTTTATAATTTCAATTCTATACAATTAATAGCAGTCATAATTTAAGACTTCTGGTTCATGAAAGGCTGTGCATGTTGATTAGTTCTCTCTTATCTTTCAGTTAGACATTAAGAATGTTGTGCTTTGAATAGTTTTTTAAAGACTGTAGGTTTTCATCGTGTAATAGCAAGCAACGGCATAGATCTGGTTTATACGGTATAGATAATACTCAGCTCCTAATTAGCTAAGTACAGAATTCAAGATTTGCAGTGGCAGAATATTAACATGATAGCTAAAAACTTTGTTAGTGAAGGTGAAAATATAATGTTATAACTGTAGTTGTTGTCTACATCTATCTGGTAAATCCTTTTAAGACTGCAATAATACCAGTATGCAGTGTTAGCCTTGTGGTATTTGCTTGGCTCAAGGCACTGGTTAAGTATCTCTGGTACAGGGAAGTTGTGCTCAGCAGGGACAATGAGGGAAGGACACCGTTCAGCCACACCTTTCTATCTTCCACATCACAAGGCTGCTGGGATGAGGCAGTTTCTTGCCCACAATGGATGAAGTTGTCTGGATGCTACGGCTCCAAAGGTTTGCTTCCTGCAATAGGGATGACTAAGGAACAGAGGTTTTCTGTGGAAACCACCTTTACTCATGAAATCTCAGGTTCCAGAGACTGCAAGTGCCACAAGGACACAGCTGCTGTGCCGGCTCTGTATTCCCCAGGGGACTGGGTTATATTCACAGACAAATATGGTCCTATTTTGTGTTTTATACCCACTAAAGCACAAGGCCAGTTTCCCATTGCAACATCTTTGACCTTGTGTCTACCTAAATCCTGAATTTGAAATAGGAGGAGGGATGTCACCACAAGAATACTTTAGCAATCTCTGGGAACATTAGACAATGTTATGAGAGCATGGGGTTTATTTTTTTTTAAATGCATGATGTAGATATGTAAATAATTATAGTGCCTATGAATGCTTCCAGACTGGTACCAGAGGAGAAAGCTGTTCTCTAGGCCCAGAAAGTCTTCAGTATAAGACAAGTACTAACAATTCAAGTTTCCCCAGTTTGACAAAGTTCCTCAGTTCTCTCAATGTCAAATCATTCAACTCATTGCTAAAAATACTTTCCTTGTGCACAAAGCCAGCCTACATGAAAGGCCGGCATTCTTTGAAGACGAAAGCATCGTAGCTCTGTGCACTGATTGACTACTCCAAAAAAGCATTCTGCAGATAGCCGTTCAACTTTTTGAATGGATTAACTTTGGCTATGCTCACACCCTCTTTGTATTTTTCGCTTGTATGAACATATAGGCATTAGGGTTTTTTTTGCTGTAGGTATGCTCGTTGCAAGCTAATTTTAACTTGGAAGCATGGACACCAGCAAATGGTGACTTTTAATGTTGCTTTTGAGGTCTGTTTTGATCAAGAATATAAAAAGTTACACTCATCTTGTTAGGCAACTATAGCAACGTGTGTGTCTTAGGAATAATCGAAGCTGCTGTTACCTATTTGGGTAGCTCATTAGTACAATAGTAAAACTTGGCAAATAAATTAATTGTCCAAATGCTGTTAGTTGATGTCTACATTTGTATAGTATTTGATCTGAGGCTAATAAAGGTCTGAATGAAACAGCATTTAACCTTTGGGAGCTTCCATTTTTCACTTGCAGTGAAGATTGTGTGCTTGTTGGTACAGCCACAGCATTTTAGACCACCATAATATCAGATGACGTGCAATTATGCGACAGGCTGTCCGTTCGTGAAGCAGCTGGAGTATAGGTTATGACAAGATACAGTAAGTGGATGAGACAGATTGAAAGAGGAACTTAGGAAGATGAAGTGGGGAACTAAGCAAGTGATGTTGCAGTTGTTCATAGTCTCAAATAGCTTTTTTCCGTAGCCGTTGTCTTACATGGATGCTGTGGTAGCACTGTGAGGAGGGTGACAGAGTTTGGAAGTGTGTCATGTTTCAAACAATTAAAATGTCCTGGATGGATGGATGAAATTTTCCTGAAATTTCTGTTGAAGTTTTTTGCTATTTTTGGAAAGGCAAGTAAGCCATATCTCAAAATGGCAAATGTTTAACTGTGCCTTAATTTGACCATAATGTAAGTTCATATTTTTTTGAAGATAGTCCAAAGCTGGGATAGAGGGAGAAAGAGAGAGATCAAAGTAGACTGAAGCCAAATGCAGTTGAGGGAAATGTGAAAGTAATTTGCAAAAACCCAAGTACTTTTATGATCTGAACAAGAGAGATCAGTGCTGGAAACTGTAATATGGTTCCTACACGGCAATGCCAACAGTACTGAGAGATTTGGTTCAGCAAATCACTTACATATGAGCCAGCCTAGGCAGTACATGGTTCCACTGAAGACTATTTGCTTGTTTAAACATTTAGCTGAGTTGGTCTTTGTGCCTTCATACTCACCATCTCTATTTAGTGACACTTTCAAATCACAGTGTTAAATGACTTTGTAATATTGTCTTCCTGAGTGTCTGCTGAGGACAATTACCTCTTCTGAAACTTGTGGTGTTGCCTAAAGATAATCCTTATATTATAGAAGCTTGGTTTGGCTTGTTCCTATTGATTCAGTGTTGTGACTTGCTATCTTGAAGAAGTTTTCAGGTATCTTTCCACAACAGCCCATGGCCACAGTAGTGTAACTGGAAGAATTGCTAGCATGAGGGTCCCCTAAGGCCAAAGGCAGAAGCCAAAGTAAGGGGTAGCCTCCTTCTATCTTTTTTTAAACTCGCAGTGTCTAATAAACAGACCTTTCTCACTTGCATTCTTATTAGACAGGCCCTGAATGATATAACTACCATCACGGTCAATCCTGCAGCCAAAATAGTTGGAGATGTATGTATAGGGCAGTACAGAAACATGAGAGCACCCTGTAATGCACCAGCTGATCTCATAGAGATGCCCTTTATAGCATCCATATATGTCCTTTGTTCAAGGCAGGGCTTCAGAGTATTCTTAACTTTGAAGACACTGACAAGATCCTGGTGTTTTGGTAGGTGCTGCCAGCTGTCCTGCACTGAGGACTGACTGCTGCGTCCTCAAGGGAACAACAGCAGACAGCCATTCGCTTCAAAATCTCTAGCCATGTTCTCAGCCAAACAAGGAAGAGTCTTTGATAGCTGAGATGCTGAACATGCTGAAACCCAGCTGTGTTACCAAAGAGTTTTATTTCTTCTTTAAAGACCCTTTCAAAAAATGCTGATGAATTAAAATGCTTTTGAAAGCACAGAAGAAACTGCATTTACATCTCTTACTTGTATCTTTCTCATACAAAAGAAACCGCAGTTGTTACTACAAAAGCTAACGTTTGTCTGCTGGTGATGGATGTGTACGAATGAGAAGTGAAAGTTCGTTTTATTCTTAACAGCCCAGTGCCACAGTCAGAGTTTTAGCCTCTTAATCAATCAATGTCAGACAGTGTCACTGTCACTAAGCGCCACAGTTAGCACTGCACTACCCTATTACTCCCATTACTACTCCTGCTGCTAAACAGGCTCCGCTTCAGAATTTCTTTCATCAGAAGACAGGCTAGGAGTATGTGAAAAACTGTTTTGCTGAAAATACTTGCTGGGCTTTGAGACATCCAGATGTCTTCTGTCTTCTCAGCTGGCTTCAGTGGGCAGATGGCTAGGAAGCGAAAGATTCTGCAGAGGGGAACACAGTCAGTAAGGCTGAAAGACAATACATCAACTACACGGAGGGAAGAAAAGAAGAAAAAGAGTAGGCTGAAATACGCCATCATGGGTGACTCGGGATAGTACCTGAATCTCCCATTCTGGTGTAGTTTCTGCCTCTATTACTGGAATTACTAATGCAGGCCAGCTGGCATAGGGACAGATGGAGTGGCTGCTACACCGCTTTGCTGTTCTAACCCTGCTGGTGTGTCATGGACAGGGTACAGGTTGCCCTTCAACAGTGCTTATCAGCTCTTGACCTTCAGCTTTATTGTTGTCTCTAATGTGAGGACTGAAATTTAAATCAAGCCAAACAGATTGCTTTTGTAATTTAACTTTGTACTGCAGTCTCACTGCATTGCTCCCAACCTACTTTAATTTTTTTTCACCTTTGACTGATTGCCCAAAGGAGTTAGGGAAAAGTATTTTTTTAAAAATACATTGCTTCTAGAAATAGGAAGACAATAGAAGGTTTTTTAAGGGCTTGCTGTCAAGTATGGTCTAGAAATTTTTTTCTTTGAAGAACATAAGGTTTATACGGTAGTCTTAAAAAAACATAGTTCCAGTGTGAAAAAGCTAATGGTGGAAAAATCATTTTCTACCTGACAAAGAAGCATAGTTTGCTACTCTGAATAAAAGGCTGAGGGATCCAGTGAAAATCTGAGTCTATTCCCTCTTAAACCAGGGCCTCTAGGAAAACATTAACACACAGCTTATCCGCAGTTGTTGTGGGAGATGGAGGGGTTTCACCCTGTGTAACCCCCCTTCAGATGCAGACAGCATGCCAGCGTTTCTTTCATCATCATGTTCTGAGAGAAGCTTCAAGCTGCTAGCTTAAAGATGGTGCACAGAGCATATGCCCCAACTTCTTCCAGACAGCGCGTGCAGACTGTGCCTGGGATCCCTCCTGGAGATCCTCCTCAGCCGAGCAGCCCCACCCTGAGCCACCTGAGCCCTGCGCCTGTGAGCCACCCTCCCTCCTGCATGGAAGACAAGTGGGCACTGTGAGCGTAATATCTGCACAGGCACGTGGGGAGGACAAACTCACCAGTATGTACAATGAATTCTGAAATAAAACTCTAAACGTACCAGCTAAATGTTATTACTTTAAATACTTAACATTTTCTTTTCTCTCCACTGTGCTTTGGAGCTCATCGTTAACCAAGCATGTAGCTGCGCTGTTCTGTGGTGGTTCATGACCACCACCTAGTGAACAGTTCTGTTTCACTGCTGCATTCAGAAAGGTGTAGTATTTGCACAGGGTCGTTCACATGGTCTCCCTTTACTGTGGGGCTTTTCAAAATTCCCAGTCCTTAGAACAGAATTGCTGTGTTTTGCTGTATATGATTGTGATGAATTGTAAAGAAAAGAAGTTTAGTCCTCCATGCAGCAGTAGTCCTATGTGCAGCAGCATTTTAGGAGACCTAAGAACTGCAAGGGCACGTGCATGTTGGGGTTTTTCATGAGTAGATCTGTATTTATCTCTGTAGAAATGTGCTCTAAATAATACTTCCATCACAGCTTTTTTTCTTTGTTCACAAGTAGGGTTTTTTTGTGTTTATCAGTCCTATACCTGTTTGAATACAGATGGTGCAAAACCTGTGAGTGTTACTACAACAGAGATTATAAATACCAAGAGTGAATAAATATTGCACCTTCTTGGATGTTTGTGCAGTACTTCTGTGACTATCAACATTAAACCCTTGGGGAATGTCTGTACAGACAATAGCTTAATCCTCTGGCTTGTTTTGAGGTCCTTATTCCCTCATGCATGTATTCACTCTTGGGTGCTGCTTTTGTTGTGAACCATTTAGCTCTTTCTGAGATGGACTCTCTGTGCAGGCCTGGGGGCATCTCACTGCAGGAACCCTCCCCAGTGTACAGAGTGCAGGAGACCAGCCCAGGTCTAGCTTTCTCTGTCCTGTACAGTCCTTGCTTTCCCATAAAGACTTGCACATTCAAATGCAAGGCACACAGTACACACATTCAGATTCATGCCAAAAAACGTATCACCCTCGTGGACTGCAAGAAAGGCATCATGTTGTTTCAAATGTGTTGGAAAAAAATCCTCACAACAGAAACCAAATCCAGAAACAAATCATAGTAATGTGCTATGACCACGTGATCATCTTAAGAAGCCCAGAGAAGACTTGGACAAACAGAAAACTTGGACAAGAAGACTTGGCCTAAAGCTGGCTAGTGCTGAGCAGTGTGCATAAAAACACTCTGACCAGTTCATTTAGGGACTAGGGGCTACTTCCAGATTGGATGGATTTAGCACTAAACATATGCCCATATCTCCTGCTTACATGTTTGTAGTCACTTCCATAGCTCCAAGCAGAATCAGGCAGAGGATGGTTTTTGACTTCAAGTGGTGTGTTAACACCAGAAGCAGGTTAGCAAGGACTATCTGTGTAGGAATCCTACAGCTATTGTTAGTGTTGAAAAACGAGAAGGGGAAGAGACGAAAGCTATGATTTACTGTAGCACGCTGCTAAAACAGAATCAACTTCAGCTGCTGCAAAGCTGACAAATTGATATGAAAGGCTTCTGAAATCAGACTTCAGTGAAAATATGTTATTAAGATACTTTAGAACAGTTTGGAAAGGATTTTTTTTTCCTTAGAAACAAGTGGAAGGTTATTTTGTACTATACATTTCTTTTTATCAGGATTACACCTTCATTATCAGCTAAAATTTGTTAATAACTAGGCAAGATTATTAACCATCTCTAAAAGATGATTAGAGACTGTCCTGGTCCTACAGACATGCAGATCTATTTAGACGAGTCTGATGGGAAACTGCCACAGAGATTAAGTGATTTGCACAGGACCTTAGTGAATCAGTAGCAAAACAAGATATGAAAGCCTGGTTTGTGAATTTGAAATCTTTATCAGTCTAACTATGTTTCAAATTACTTACAACTTACCTAACAGCTGTATGAATTGGGTGTCGTTTAACTGCAGATGTGCATTCCTGGCCATCTGTTTCCAATGACGAGTTACACTGAAAGTGTATTTTAAAGACTGAGGATGGGCTAAGATACATGCTCCTCTAAGACACAAGGAGGCACAAGGGACACTTTTTTTCATACTTAGATGACGAGGAATTTCTATTAATTCATTAAACAGGAGCCACCTAAATAATCTCATTGCTGAAAGATTTTACTGAGGGTGGTTTGGTTTCCTTAGGCCTGGGAGGAGATCAGACCAGTGCAGAATGCAGCTCAGGACTTTCAGCTCTGCTTCACGGTTTAGGCAGGTTAATCATGCCTTGGGATGTTAGCCAACCAATCTGNTACTTTTTTTTTTTTTTTTTAACTCCCAGGCAGATTAAAATTTGGCAAACATTGGCTGCTAGAGTGAGTGATGCACAGAGGATCACAAAAGGAGCAAAATTAATCCAACTTCCTCTTGGAAACTTTTCAAATATGCGTATTAATACATGCTTAAATCACAATGAATATAAAGTTAATGTTCATGAAAACACAGTGCCCATTTACAACCTATGTTCCCTATAAATCCATAGTTTACAAGGTATGTAAATCTTACACAGGCCCAACCCCACAGTAATTCAAAATTAAGAGAATTTGCTGTATGCCAGAAGCTAGTCCATATTTCTCTGCAGGCCGTTTCGCTAAAAGAAATCCTCCAAGAGAATCTGCACTGTTAGGCAGGATAGAGATTTGTTCAGTCCTTAAGGAGGGACAGCTTTAGAAATGCTTCATTTGCATGACAGAGGTCAGTTTTCACATTTGGTAACTGCAGCATAGCTCTGCCTTGCCCCTCCCAGGCCTTAAGGTGCCTCCAGATCCCTACTCCCTCCTCTTCCTGCCCAGAGACCTCTTATTCCAGCTCTTAAAATTATTCTAACGAGTACCTGTCAGTTCATACTAAATATCCTTCCCCGTAACTCCTAGTATGCTTAGATGTGGAATATATTTGCAGGTTTCGGAAGGAAAATGGAGAAGAATGCAGTAGGCAAAGCTAGCTTTCTGCCTTGGGAGATCAGCTGCCCATGTTTAGAGTCCAGTGTGAGTCCAGCTCCTCAGAGACAAGCCTGTGTCACTCGGGGAGTTGTTGGTTACTCTGTTGTTAATGTAAAGGAAAAAAAATGAAAATTTTCTGAAGAAAGGTCTCTTAGATTTCCATTTTTAATTGTAAACTTCTGTATTTGTACATTCTTATAACATACAGAGTAAAGGGATTCTTGTTTTTAAACATTTTTTAAGAGCTCCTGGGCTGAGAGACAGAATGTCAAGCTTCTACCTAGATGATTATATTTTTTTAATGTTAAAAAACAAATATACCTGCATCAATCCTGAAAAAAACATTTAGAATATAAATGCCAAGGCGGTTCAGATTAGACTGAGAAAATGTCCCAAATTTTGTAGGGTGCTTTTGCCTCCAAAGAATGAAAATTTCATAAAAATAAATAAAGGGCATGGTAGTATGTCTGAAGGAAATATCTGAGTGCACTGTACCTCTTTAAAAAGTCATTAACACTTACATGCTTCTTGTGATTTCATTTATCACTTCTGGTCTATTCTACTTGTTTTTTCCCCTTAGCCTTAAGTGGCTCACCTGTGCAATTAATCCTACTGTCTGCTACAATAGTTGTCTGGGTTGGTTTTTTTTTTGGAGAAGGAGGGGATTTTGGTTTGGGGGGGGTTGGGTTGTTTTAGTTTTTGTGTGGTGTGTTTGGTTTTGGGGTTGTTTTGGGCTTTTTTTTGTGGGTGGATTTTTTTGTTTTGTTGTTGTTGGAGTGGGTTGGTTTGTGTTTTATTTTTTTGATGTGTGTGTGAAATGCCCCAGAGACTGAGTTCCTTACTTAAGGCAAGGATTTCTCTTGCTGGTGTTGAGACAGAATCACTATTGTTGTCATGGCAAGGTTGTTCTGATCCCCCTCAGAGTGCTTTTTAGTATCTTTGTTTTTCTTCTTCCAGGCACAAGAAGTTAATGCAAGTGTAAACTACCACCTGGTAATAGTTTTAAACCAAGTATTGAAAGTAGCATGACCATGCTTTCTTTGAAGCCAGAGTTTTTCAAGTAGGATTTTGCTTTGTACCCAGTTCAGTGCTTTTACTCCAGGGTGAAAGTGCTTTTCTGTGCTTTTCTCTCTTAGGTTAAAACCTGATTTTCCATTTAGAGCCCCTTTTTTCTCCCTGTAGAGGCAGGGCATGAGACCAGGCCAGGTGCACTGGCCAGGTGGGGTTTTTTTCTGATTAGTTTTGAGTCTCCTCTTCACAGCAGGACAAACTCCAGGAAGAGCAAGAGGCCTTTCTCCTAGAGACTGGTGTTGCTAGTGGCATAAACTAGGAGCAGTGTCCTCCTCCTGCAAATATGGCAGAAGTGAAAGTGTTGGAGTAAGGAGGCAGGCAGCAACTAGGCTGGAGAAAGCATGGAGACTGAGACAGTAAGTAGCTTTAAGAATAATGTTCTTTTCTTTATAACTGCTCATTCTCTTTCTTCTTTTATATGAAAGCAGGTTCTTGTTGGTAATGTTTTTATTTCAAGAGTTCAAACACTGGGCCTCTGTTATGTTAAACACTGTATGGACGGTTCAGTTAAGTTTAAATTGCAATTAAAAGCGTGACTGCCACATATGCACCTAATCGTGAGCCAGCTTCAAATTGGGCAGTGTGAGCAGTCAGAGCAGTGCGGAGCTCCATGCGGGTCAATCACGCGTCTGTATTCACAAGTCCTGGAAGGATTGTGGAGCCTGCACAGAACTTCATGCTGTTTTGTACAAAGAAATCAGCTTGTTTGCGTTCTGCTTGTCACCGTGTAGACGCATTCTCTGTGGAGATGGTTAGTACCCCAGGCAGTCTAGTCTCTTGCAAGTAAGTCATATCCTGATGCCTCCAATGCCTTTGTTAGGGATAATGGGGTTGTGCTACCTCATGGAGTTTTTTCCTTGATCAGATTCTGCGCTGCAGTAAAAAGTTGATGTTTGAATCTCGTATTCTGCAAACTCTCAGGGTCTATTTGGCTGTATAACCTCAGGTATATTGTGTCTGAAGTTATTTTGTGTGGGGAAAATGAACCTTTGAGGAGCACAGTACAGAGCAGCATAAAGCTCGTCCTGTTCTGTGCACTTTTTGTGCATTAGTGCCAGGAGATGAGCTCAGAGGATTTAGGAATCTATCTGTTCTGCAGGAGAGGAAAACATATAATTTAGGCAAGAATTAGGGAAAAGGAGCAAGGTAACATACAGTTAAGTCAGGACCTGAATGAAATTCAAATACGGGTATGTTATTAAGGTCATTTCTACCTCTCTGGGTGTTGCCCTTGCCTTTTCACACATCTGTATGAGGAGTAAAAGCAGAAGAGAACTAGTGTGACCAGCATGTAACAAGGAATAGGGTTTCTGCTACAGAAATGCCTTTTTGGGTGCTTGCATTGTAGATGCCATGTTCTGAAGACTTCCCAGTTCACATTGTATTGAAGTCTGCACACTAAGTCAGGAGTTTTCTTCTAACCAAGCTCTTTTTTTGGCTTAATACTAGGGAAAGGGGTGGGGAAAAGGTGGTGTGGCCTTGATAGCTGCATAGATTGATTTTTAATATTTTTTTCTCCATATAAAGACACTGCTCACCTGCCTTTCAGTTGCATGGAAAAAAGACTGGGTTTAGCCTGCTGATGACAGACAGTTCTTATCCAGTGGAAAACTATACCTGCTGATAGAACTGGGTCTCAGGGAGTCCCTGCCAGCTGCATGTTGCAAATAAACATTATGGATTTTAATAAGCAGTTCCATGCCCACATAAATCAGGTGTCTGGAAGTAACATTGCTGCTGGTGCTCCCGCCCATCAGTTCAGAAGATAGTCATTGACAAAGTGGTGGGTTTCTTTCAATCCATAAACATACTTACCCTGCAAGGAACATGTCCCCCAGTACACACTTTGCCAACATCGCTAATTGGTGATGTAAAAGGAAGTTCTTGTATGTTGGTGATAAATGAATAATCTGCCATATAAAGCAGTCTAGTTCAAACTCAGAACCTGCTTTAAAAAAAAAAAAATTCATCAGCCACTTTCCAATATCAGATTTTCTAATCTCTAAGCCAGTCCTTGAACATTTTCCTCTATGCAACCAGGAGAATAATAAACATAATTAAAGCCATTATCTTTCAGTGTTCCTTTCTGTATTTAAATCACTTCATTTTTACAAAACATCAGTTCCTTCCTCCTTATTTTTCAAGAGGCTGCCAATCAGAATATCACATTTTACTGTAGTCAGTTTTAAGAAGTACAAAATAAAGCATCTGTAAAAACAATATTACCAAGTATGTGGCAGATCATGTTCGGGGGAATAAAATAAAACCAACCCCTACATTGGTAATGCTGCTGTTACCAATGGCAGAGTAGCATGTTTTGTCATCTGTGTGAGCTGAGTTGCTGTAATGGTTGCAGAGGAGAAGCAAGAAGGGGGCACCATTTGCTGCCCCAAAAGGGTGTCTTTGCTGAATAAAAAAAATGACCTTTGGATGTCCCTTTATTCCTTATTATGTAGAAGGATATCATGAAGGGAAAGGGCAAATGTTTGTAATGTAGGCCATAGCCTTACAGGAACCATTTAGTGTAGTCTCTCTTTAAGATACTAAATATGCCAGTGCTTTTTAAAGCTCAGTTAATTTGCAAGGCATAAAAGTTCAAGTCACTGATTATTTTCAGCATCCTTTTTCCAGTGAATTGTCAGGATGCCTCAGGCACTGCCCAGCACCTATAGTGGCTCAAAAATATAAACCTTCTTACACTCTCTGAAAAATATGATGATGTTCTACCTGAGCAGAGCCCAGACTACGTTCTTGCCTCTGACTGGCATATCTTACTGCTCCTATTTCCAAAACCCTTGGAAAGCAAGCAGCAGCACACAGGGCCATGTATAACCTGCACCCAAGAGAGGAGGAGGAGGAGGTGGGTAGTGGGTGAGAATCGCAGTTTCTGGGTTTCATTAGGGGTAAAATCTTTTGTATTTTCCTGCCTTTCCAAATAACTAGGATCATACAGTAAAGGAGAAGCACATGGCAGGGTTGTTTCCCTGTGAGCTGGAGGCATTGCCAGTTTCCTCTCAGTCCTGCAGGTCTCTCCAGGTCTACCTATCTGCCCATCTCAAACAGTTGAGACCTTCGTTCAGTTCACCCTTGCAAAGGCTTTAGGATCCTCTGGATGAAAGGGGATGTGCCAAATAAGCAGTACAATAACAAATCCAAAGGCATTTGTTGACTTTCTAGGCCATAGGTTTGAAGAGCCCTGGGCTCAGTTTACAGTTTTGCAAAATGGAGATTACGTGTCTAAATACCGGCCTTCCCTAGTCTCAGAGGAATTATTATTTCTTTTAATAGAAACATCCTTTAAGATTAAGAAGATATGTCTAGTGTTGCTTTCTGAGCTGTGTCTGAAAGGTGTCTGCATCAGGGGGTTAAATAAAAGTGATGGCGCTGCCCTTCAACTCGGTCATGTGAGGTTTCTGTCAGTTATGAGTCCTCTAATTTCATTACTCAGCAAGCTGCTCAAATTGATTTTGGTTCTCCAGCTGTTAGCAAGGGTAAAATTACATTTTTAGTAGATTTCTGGCTTTCAGCAAATTAACATGAAGCCAGTCAGGATTCTTCAGAGGAGAATAGGAAGCGAACAATTAGCCAAGCCATAAAAATCTAACTTAAAGAAAAAAAGCTGCCAAAATACAAGGCCAATTCTCTCTTTAAAAGTTTTATATCAGTGTAGTTCCACTAATGTGAATTATTGGTGTAAGCAAATATAGAAAAGGTCTTTGCTCCCTTTCGGCAGCATGAATTTTAATATATTTTCTCCAATTAATAGGAATATTTTGCTTTGAGTTCTTATTAGGTGCACATTGCTTTAGCCACTCACAGAATCTCCTACAGATGATGCCCATGGACTTTCACTGCTTCAGGGATGCCCCCCATGCTTGAGAACTAAAACCAATTTGGGACCTTCTTATGTAGAAAATGCAGACCTGTTACCCCAAATGGTACTGCGCCTTTTGTTAGATGGTGTTATTCACAGTCAGTCCCAGCTTAGTTTTTGGGGTTTGGGACACTTGTAACTGAACACTTGAGTTGTGCAGGAAAATGCCCCCTTTGTGGGCATATCTCCTGTTTTCCATTCCTGGGTGGATAGTATGTGAAGGAAAGCACCCGCCTGCTTTTTTCATCATCATATTTTGACTCACCCTTTTTTTTTCTCTCTATAGACTGTCCTGAGGTGACCTCTGCTTCCTCCAGTCTCTCTCTGTTTTGGACCTGTGTCTGTGCTTTGGTCTCCCATGAGCTGTCCATCCCCACAAGCTCTGCTGCTGCCGTTCACCACCACTGCTGCCATTTCCTCACATTCTTTATCAGGAAGATAGAGGAATCATTCTGTCCCGCTTCTTCTTTCTAAGCACATCTAGCCTCCAGATGTAGGTCTCTCTCCCAGGTGGCAGATTCTTATCTCACTGACATGCCAATCTTAGCCTTTACTACTTGGGTCATTTCTCTGTCATGAAGTACATCAAGCGTCACCTTATCCTAATGTCAAAACATCAGAGGAGTTACCAGTATATATTACTTTGTCTGTTTTCACTCCTTCACCTGCCCCCTCTGCTCAGCAGTACCCATCTCTCATTTTACCCCTGAAACTCTTCCCCGCCTCCTCCTTTTTTTTCTTTTCTGCTCCATGGGGCACAGATGTGCCATTTAGTTTTGGGCTCGCTCTGAGAACTTGTTTCTGCAAGTGTCCCCTTCCTCAGCTGTACTCTAGAAAAGAAGAAATAAAAAATAATTTCCTCAGCATCTCTAATGTAACATATACCTCTGGGGGAAAATGTGCTTACCCCCATTTAAACAAGTGAAAAAAATGTTTTATTGGGATGGCAGGAGGGGGTTAGGTGGCACAGGGCCCCAGCGAGGGAAGGGGAGGCAAACTGCTCTTGAGTACCTGAGACTTGGGATTTCAAAGCCCAAGAAGACAGGTTTCTTTTTTACCTGATGGCCAACTCCTCCTAAAATCTGAGTGATAATTTCAGTCTTGCCAGAACACATTCAGCTAAACCAGTCCAGAAATACTCAAAAGTGTTTTGCCTTCGCTCCCAGACCTGTGCAGGGTTGCAGAGATGGCAAAAGCATCGCATCGCCTGACGTGTGGTCAGGAGTCCTGGATGGAGAAATGTCCTTGGTAAGCCACTTGTCTCTAATAATGTTGTCACGTGTGGGCAGTAACTTTCCTTAAAACAGTAAGGCGTTTTGAGCTAAAATATTAACGGGCCATTTTTTGCTTTTTATGCACCAACAATGACATCTGGTGGTTTCTAGTGTTATTGCAGATGCCTGACACTATCTTCTGCAAAAGTCGTTAAGTCCTTACAGGGTTTTCTCAATAATTCCCTACCAGTGATGAGGATGGGTAACCTGCCTGCCATTCACACGATTTTTTTAACCTTTTTTGTGAGGGAAGTGAAGCAAAATAGCCCTCCAGGATGGGGCTGGAGCTGAGGGGCTGAAGAACCAGCACTAAAAATGGTGGAGGAGTGTGAGGGGAGGGGAAAGGGGAGCCTGGCCTTTGCCAGGCTTGGGCTGGGCCTGCAGTCCCACACGGCAGGGCAGGAGGAGGGCTGAGCAAGGGGTGAAGCAGATCCAGTGGGTGGGATGTGCCAGGCAGGTTGGGATGTTTGGTAATGTCCTCCGGATCCTTCCTGAAAGGCACACTGTCTGGGGCCCTGTGGAAAGGGACAGCTGGTGTGGAGCAGGTGAGGCCTGGGCCCTTGGGGCAGGGCGGTGTGTTGTCCCTCAGTGTGGTGTGGTGCGTCCCCTCCTTGGTGTGGGGTGAACCCTTCAGTGGAGGGTGGTGTGCTCCCCCGCAGCGTGGGGTAGTGAGTCCCCCTTGGTGCAGGACAGGCCTCCTCTGGGCTGTTCACCAGAGACTCCTGCCCAGCACAGGGCTGAGATGGGGAGTACGAGATGTGGCAGGGACTGGCATGGAGCTGTGGAGAGCAGCTGAGGGAAGCTGGGATGCAACGCGAGAGGCCTCGTCTGGGAGCACATGAGGTAATGGCCAAATGCTGGTAGGTTGAGAAGAGAAAACGGGGGGCCAGGGCTGTGTGATGGGAGGGCCAGGCTGGGGAGCAGGAGAGAGAGGGCCATGGGCAGCCGAGAGCTTAGAGAAAAGGTGCTATAAATTTATCTTCTGAATGGTTAAAAGAGATCCTGGGCTAACAGATTTGGGAGAAGGTATGCCGGCATGCACTGTCCTGACCAAACGGGAGTGGGCAAAGCCAGTGGGAATCGTGCACTGTTGCACCACCAAGCGCCTCAAAACCCCACCAAAACTGGTGGGATTCCTTCCCCTTGGCTTATGCAACAGCTGTCATGACATACTGACTTGGACTGAGGCATTTGGTATTTCTGGAGTGCTTTTCAACCTTAGCCATTCTTTTAATGTTATAGTCTTGACTATAGGTAGTGTAAATTTAGCATAAATGAGTCTGGCCTTAGAAATGCTTGACTCAGAGGAATATGGCCACACAGGTCTTGTGAGAATTGGGCTGTAATCTGGTACTTACCGTGCTGCAAGGCTGCATGTATAATTGCTTCATCCTTTTCCTTGGGATAGGCATGTGCCAAGCACACTGCTGACCCTAGCATATGATTTTTTTCACTAACAAATGAAAATAGTGAGGGGAAAAAGGAGATATTTCTAAAGGAAACTTTGACTATAAACTTTAAAAATTAAATCCGCTGATTCAGGATAACTGATGTGTCCTGCTTCCTTAAAACTGTCACCTTGTCTTACGCACACGATGTGACCTCTGAGCATGCGTCACCAGAACAAGCCAGATTACATCTAGTCATGTCAGAGGTTTCAGAAGTCGCTCTGAGACAGGCAAACCCAGACACACTGCGCAGTCTCGGTGACACCCAGCGAGTTGCATGTACTCAATTCCTTCAGCATTTATGCAATCTTTACTTGCTCAGATTCATACCAAGTAAAAATTTGTCTGCTCAAAATGATACAAGCTCAAAGCTATTCCAGGTTTCAAATGCAGAGTGTCAGTTTCAGCAATAACAAAACAAATAGAAACTCATTGCTACTGTTCAGTTCGTTAATGCCCGCTATCTTAGTCTTACGAGTAGCATATTGACCTGGGAGAGGTAGGTGTTGGGCTCTGTTCCCGACTGCCAGTGCCCTGCTGCATGAACCCACCCTGTCAGTGCCTGCCCTTCCCTCTTAGTGCTTATCTTACAAAATGGTATTGTTAAGCCTGGGTTGGAGTGGGTGAATGATGACAGCTCAAAGACTCTTCAGGCTTTTTTTCTCAGGATCTTTGGGGGAAGCAGAACTGGACCTGCTTCAAACCTTTTTATTCCCAGTATGCCTAGCAGGACAACAAATTCAGTTGTGTAGGCCAAGATAAAGAACTACTTCCAGCATCCTGGAGTCCACCCAAAGAACACCCATTCCTTGCTTTTTTATAATCAGAGGGTTCAGCAACTCTGGCAAGAAGCCATGAGGAGAAAAGCAGTAACTCAGGTGGGTCAGTCCCAGGCTGTTTCAGGTTGGACTAGCCAAAAGCAGTACCTTACAATGCAGGTGAAAAAACAGAGGGAAGTTCTGGCCCACCTGTTCCCCAGCAGTTTGCTCTTTCAGTTGCATTTTCTCAGTTTTTCAAAGTAGTATTTTCTTGTTGCCTTTTGCCAGAGAGTTGCAGGACCTATTACATAAAGGAAATTATTATCTCTTATGGATAAATGCAAGCTGAGTACAGAAGGAGCAAAATTCTAGACAAATATGGAACCAAATATTTATATGATATGTAGAAACCATAGATACCATATCATATAGATACCATATCCTATGGTATATAGTACCATAATTTAGTTTGTGGCTGCAGGAGAAAGGCAGATCTCAAAGGCTAAAAACCAAAGTGAATGGAGCTTTAGAGTTGTGTATGAAAAAGGGAAGGTGAGGAATGTACACTGTCAATGTCAGGCTGGTTTTGTCATGTTTTCCAAGATGATGCTCATTTAGTGAATTAAAGCTACTCATTATGGGGGGAAGCAACCTTCCCACAGTAGCTGTGCTCTCATCCAGAAAAGTGCAGTCCTCAAAAGGACTTCAAGTAGTTTACAAAACTCAGCACACATTAAGAGCAGCAAAGAAAATTCTTCATACAGGTAAAAGATTCAGTATCCAAGAAGTAAACTGAAAACAGATTGTAAGAATTTGAATTGCAAAGCCTTTATATGAGGTTAAGAGATGAAAACAGAGTAGTTAATCATATAGTTTCTTATAATGGCTTATAGTCACCCACAGCAGCAGTGACAGTGAAGTTTGGGTGCCACTATGGCAGCACTGAAGTGCTTTAGAGTGTTTCAGTTAAATGACAATTTAGTTTTCTACCTGTGTACACAGCTGTGATAATTATGTGCATGCTCCACATTCAGATCTTGTTAATGAGGAGTCATGAACTGTCAGAGGATGCTCCTAGGTAAGTGTAGTTGTGTTTAGAGCAGGTGGAGATTTGCATGCATACAGCATCCAGCCAAATATTCTGCTAACCTCACTCAGGCCAGCATCAGGCCAGTAGTAATTTTTTATTTATATTTGAAGATGCTATTCAATGTCTAAAGACTCTCTAATCTCATTAACATACTCAAAGCCACCTTTTTGTGCAGCCATACTCTTATTTTAGGATCTCTGCTCATCAAGGAACCAAAATAACACTCTGACATTATCTTTAAAAGCAAATTCTCAGTACCTGTGTAAAAGCGGTTCACAGGAAACCCACCATCTTAAGTCACCTACTATTTAAATGCCGTATGTTGGCTACACATAAACATGGCTAATTTACACATGGATAATATGTCCAAAGAATTTATCTCATTCTGGTCAGACCTGCTGATGAATGTGACCTCTGATCATAATTCATTATTTTCCAGGAGGACTTGAAACTGCTATTTAACTTACCTAAGTAATTTCTCATTCTTCCTGAGGCACGTTGTCAGAAGACTTCCTTCTTAATTATAAATATAGGAAAGGGTGTGAAAAGGACTTGGACATTGAGATATATGCATGGGATTGTATGTTCCATTCAAGATCATTGTCTTTGTATCATTAAAAATAAATCATAACTAGTTGTAAACAATTAATTCAATTTTCTTTATTACAGTGTAATTTAATTTCTCTTTACTGTGTATTTCCAAATATTATTGTTTTACTCTCTCTTCATAATACATTGGTTTACCCCCTCCCCCCAAGATCATCTTCTGTTTTCTCTCAGTGGAAATAATAACACTGCAGACCATCCCCTTGTAAACAGTAGCGCTGCTATCTGTTTATTGCCAAAGCCTGCCTTACAGATGAGCCTTGCCCATTGTCACGTTGTCCCCAGGTAAAAATGCTGTTTCATTCACTCTAGTCTGTGCTGATTTTAATTTTTACTGATCTACTCTCTCTTGAAGGTTTTCTGTTCTACAGCTCATTCAGCATGTAAGATGTGTTTAACATGAGCTGGTAGATGGTATCATCAGATCAGCAAGCTTTTATCCCCTCACTGAGGCACGTTCCAAATTTGGGTCACTGGG
The DNA here is from genome assembly GCA_013401315.1 of Balaeniceps rex. NCBI lineage: Eukaryota > Metazoa > Chordata > Aves > Pelecaniformes > Balaenicipitidae > Balaeniceps > Balaeniceps rex. Next base: position 42,700 of record VYZW01032423.1, on the reverse strand, counting down.
AGGGACAGAAGTGCCAGCAGAAGGCAGGGGGTATTTGACTCCCCTGACTACCTGTCTTGTGAAACCAGACCTGCTGGACTCTTGGAGATCTGCTGTGTCATGAGAGCTTCCTTCCTTTGCCCAAGGTCCCAGCCATCACCCTTGGAAGCACGTTCACTTGGAAGTGGAAGCTGCTGTCAAACACTCCTGCTGTGAATTCTCCTCATCAGTTTTTCAGGGGCAGCCTGATCTTCACTGGGGAAAGCTTGCAGAAGGGCAAATGGCAGTTAGAGAGCTGGTCAACTGGCTCCATTTATGCTTTTCAGAATCTCTTTTAAAATTATTATGAGTAGTCTTCATCCTTCCCTTTCTTGACCATGAACTCAGACCCCAAGAAGTTCCCCAGATGTATCCACTGGACATAAGTGTGCACAGGAAGGCATATCCCACATGTATTTATGAGACAAATGCTGCAAATTATTTACCTATTAAAGCTACAGACTTCTCTGAGAAAAGTTAGTGTTTTGAGAAATTCCTCAGTTGCACTGAAAGGAGGGGGGAAAAAATAAACCACTGAGTTCAGCTCCATCACAGGATGTAAATCTCTACTGGTGAAGAAAGCATCTGTCTCTGTGTTAATCCAGGATAGCTTAATGTGAGAGAAAGGAGCCCTTTTCCAGCTGTTCATCTGTGCAGGTTCACCTGCAGCAGTTGCATCCAAAATCTTTCTTTAAGGTTCCCTGTCTTGGCAACTCCTCTCAGGCAGTTATGGCTCAAGTTCTCCAGACTGGACATGCTTATTTGCTTTGGTAGTATCTTAATTGCAGGCAGAATATGAGCTTTGGGCACTGTAGATCTTGGCCCAGTTTGTCTCTCAAAGCCATTGTAGTCTTTCACCCTCCATGCTCTGAGAATTCCTGATGAGCATTCTCTATTACTTGGGTATCCTGAAGAGCCTGCTGGGTACAAGAGATGTAAACAGTTAGGAAGCAAATGGAAAATACCACTGGGAAACAATGGGGACCAAATGCTCCTGAGGAAGCTGGATATATTGTTACTGGGGTGTTGCCCAATCCTTTTACTTAACCCTGAGCCATTTTCAGAGCTTGGGACCTGCCTGGGGGCATGAATAGCTGGTTCCCTAAGAGTGCTTTACGTTGTAGCATTAAATCTGATAGCAAAGATAGCAATCCCATGTGTCATAAGGTCCAGATCTCAGGTGAGATCACTTTTTCTCCTTTTTGCTAAAGATTAAGGTACACACTTCTTTTTGTTATTAAGAAAACATTCCTTTTGAACAGGACCAAGACTGCTGTGTGCTACTGTGAATGGCTATCCCTAGCTGAAATAGCAGCAGACAGACTCTGTCAACTGATTGCAAAAGGACAGGAAGGGAGTTTTCTTGCAGATGTGGGACTTTAACATAGCTTTGCAGAAGCAAGGCTAATTTTCTTTATTTTAGCAACAATTACATTTCCATAATTCACTCTGTGTCTATATATATGTTACTCTAGTCACACACGCATATTTGTGTGAAATATTGTTCAAAGGAGTGATTACTTTTCATTTAAATGATTGCTTTTTGTTGCCTGCTTGCGCTGCTTTGGCAGGTATTCTGTAAGGCTGTGCTGCAGAGGCTCGTGAGTCAGAGTTTTATAATCAGTCTGCACAGGCTGTGCAACAGCAGCTAGTCAATCTGGCCTGTTGTGTGCGTCATTTAGTCCTCTCTTGAATACATAAACTGGAGATGAAAAATGTACCTGTTATTCCTCAGTAACTCTGGAACTGTGATGTGTCTTCATGATCTATTGATTAAGACAAAGGGCTGCATTACAGTGATCCGGGAAAAGAAACATTGACTAGAGATGTAGATACATTATCTCCCTTTATCAGATAGGAATGCAGTTGGATGTGATTATGCTCAGCCAGAAATAATCTAATATCTGAAAGTATGAGAGACACCTTTAAATTCCAGAGAGAGAGAGAGAGAAGCCCAGAACTAGTTTTTCCCCTGAAGAATAGCTTCTCTTTGACTGTAACTCAATAGGAAAATATTGTATCTTTCAGTTAGGTAATTAGGATTGCTGAATCCATTGACATTTGTTTACATCTCGCATATCATTTCTCCTCTGCTCCTTTCCTCTGCTGAATGTATTTCAACCCAGATGTATGTGTGTGGTGTAGATAATGTTAACAATCACACTGAGGACTATGTCTTAGCTTGCACTACCAGAGCAAAGTTGTAGGACCTGTTTTCTGCGTACCCTTCACACACTGGGCATGGGTGCATGAAGTGTGTTAGTACTTCCTGAATGTAAAATAGGAGAGAAGAGGTCAAATAGGCAGGAAAGAGGTGGTTTATAGTTCTGAAGAGATCTGATGAGCCATCCATGATTCTTACCCAATCCTTGTCTAGTGTATGTGAATATGATACCTCCTGGCATATATTAATGCCCCTCCCCAACCTCTTCTAATGTCATTTATTCTGCTTCTGCTGCAATCAGCAAGGCAATGGGCCTTCCTCCCACCAGAAGGAAAAAGCTAATCTTGCAGCCTTCTCCTCCCAAGGCCACAGTCAACGTCTCTCAGTGAATCAGCTGCCAAAGGATGTTCCCGCAAAAGTCTGCTCACGCCCTGTAACTTTTTTGTCTGTTAGCTAAATATAACATGGGCAATAATTTTACTGACACAAGGTAAATGGGCATAATTTTTCTTCACAGTGTCTCTGCTTGGAATGCTGTGTTATATATAGCCTCAGAAAGGAGACATTTTTGTAAGGTATGTGTCTTGATGCCATATTGCACTATGTTGTTATACATTGGTTAAATCAATGCAGTGATGCAGTAAATACTTTCATATCAATTGATCTATTTTGTTTAAAAAAATATATTTCTAGGTACTTATATCTGGTGCTATCTAGATCCATATCACTCATTCCTACTTCAGCATAAACCTTACCATTCTCATGTCTTGGGAGGACTTGAATTTGGGAGAAAAGAATTACTGATCTGGAATACAAAATGTTTGCATACAATTAATACAGAACACATGAAGCTGAAGAAAACATTTAATGAAGTGGTCTTAAATATGGCTTTTTGGCATCTTCATTTGCATTGTGCCCAATTAAACCACTTCTCTTTCTCTTAGCTTATAATGTAATTTTCAACATTCAGTGTCTTTATGCAGCTCCAAACAGCCATTAGATGTCTTAATTCCACCTACCAGACATTTCCACCAATGCGCAATGCTGTAACAAAAAGTTCCTTTGGCTCAAGACTGAAGGCAAGCAACATTCACTCTTAGAGGTTAGTCTTGCATAGCTGAAACTGGGTGATTTTGTGTTCCAAAAAATCATTTTCAGCTACGATTTAAATGATTTTGCAATCTATTTCTGCCCTAGAAAACAGCATTTATGCTAAGTGTTACTGCCAATGTGATTGCTGTATTCAAGAAAATATAATCTTAAATAGGAAACATGACCTGGACAATTTATGTGTTCTGTGGCACAGACAGCATCAGGTTTCCTGCAGAAATGCAAGAGTGACGGGTGGTTTTTTTTTTGAAGTTTGTTGGTCTGCAACCTGCTATTCAATGTCCTAAGGGATTTGTCAGGAAGTGAGAGATACAGAATTCCTTCCTCTGTCTGGTTGCATTAACATCCTCAACTCCCACCTCGAAGGAGGATGCTTAAGCTGCCAGACCAGTCTAGGCACGGGCAATCCTCACCACTCCTGCTGAACTCTGTAGTAAATAATTCTCGTTAGGCCAGATAGAGGGGAAGGACTGAGCATGACTCTTAGAGAAGACTCAGGAGAGACTTCAGTTCCCTGCTCCCAGGACTAGTTCTGTCCTTTTACAGTGCTAGGGTGTGTATCAAATATGGCAGGAGCCGTGGAAACAGAGTTCAAATCACAGGACTCTTCCTTTGCAGGTAAGTGCTCTAATCCCTGCACTGTGCACTCATACTCCCTTCCTGTCTCAGTAAAGTAATTGTTGAATAATGATCTGGCTCCAGCAGAAGGGAGGCGAATACGACCACTCAGAATAAGCTGTCAGGTGGTGGTTAGGGCATGATGCTTTGAGTGAGAAGTGGAGACTGGAGCAGAATGAGAGCACTCATGCTGGCATGAGTGGTCTAACCACTTGCATTTCCACCTCCACTTTCAACAAAGTGTCATGTTCAGGTTTTTGAGAATAAAGGGGTAGGCATTTTTATTTGTAGAAAGTTCTGGACTGTGTTTCTAAGTGGGTACCCTCACTTCAGTGCAAATCTTACACGTTGTGGGAGAGCTGGGATTTAAGACATGCTGAGATGAGTTTTTATTGCTCTGTTATCAGTAACTATAAACTGAGCATGACTTTAGGCAGCTTCCCACTCAATAGCTGGCTAAGTTTGGACAGTGACTTTTTAAGCTCCTGTACCACATACTGATTCTATGAACCCAGCTTAGGGTTTTAGTTTTCACTCTGGGGACCTAACTTTCTGCACTGTTGTATCCTTTTTGGATCTAATTGAATCTAGTGCTGCTGTTGGACTGTGTGTCTACTCTGAAATAAAGCATAGGTACTGTTCTACAATCAGTTAAGTTATTCCTAGCCTCAGAGATACTCATCTGCCGTCTCCTGTTCTTGTAGTGGCTAGTAAAAAACAACTTAACACCCGAACAGGCATTTAATTTTCACGGTATGACTAGGAACCTGCAGACAGCTGTTTCTCTGCTCTTCAAACAGACCAAAGATCAGCCATCCTGGGTGTAGAGCTGTGTAGGTACGGGACTTACTAGCTCTGTCATCATGCCATACTAATACACTTATGCACCTTCTAGACAGAAGCTCATGTTCAGCCAGCTCCAGGTCCTTAAAGAATTGCTGTAGTTCACATTTGTAAAGTTCACTTTAAAAAGAACAAAACCGTATGTCTCTGATTCTTCTAATTATTTCGTGCGCTTCCTTTTAGAGAAAAAGGTGTTCAGGTTTTTTACCCCTCTCAGAATATGAGTGTAAACATCCCAGAAAGGGAGAATTTCCTTAAGAAGGTGTTCCTTAGTTTGTTATTAACTCTGGAGTAAGAGTGCCCTGGTGGAGGAATAAGAATTAATTGGCTGGTTGAGCTGAGAATGCTGGCAGTAGGAGATTCTTTGTCATGTCAAAGGCGATAAGCTCTGATATATTGCACACTACTACAACAAAGGATTTGGGGCAAAGAAATGGTGGTTTGTACAGTAGTTTTAATGTTTGAACCAGTGAAATTTTTTTTATACATGCACACACTGCTTTCCTGGCTTGTGTAAATGTTTTCAACGTGTACTAAAAAATACAAAGGTAACACTGTTATTGCTGAAGCTTTAGGGTAACAGAAGAGTCCACAAACAGGAAAGTTAAAGGGCTTATGTTAATTTGGCTTGTTCTCAATGTTGAAAGATTGTGTAGATCCTGCATCTTCTGGATAAGCGCTGTTTTGTTCAGGCAGGCTGCCCATTTCCAGTTACATAACCACTTTCGCAGAACCGGCTGTAGGCTTGAGTGAACTAATGCAAAAGGAATACAAATCTGCCTAATCCTGCTTCTATCTTTCAAAACATATCTGGTGATATAAGCCCCCATGCTCTGCTGGGAATGGAGTCCTGGGAATGCAGTGTGCTGCCCTCAGCCAGGCCGGGGCCAGCCGGAGAGTCTGGTGGCTGCTTTCCTACAACCTAGGAACCAGCCCAAGATGAAAAGAAACAGGAGGGTAGCACTGAGCAGCTTAAGGGGAGGGAGGCAAACTATCTGGAGCAGTTGAGAAATGAGCCTTTGGTATAAAGGTTAACCAATCACAAAGAGGAGACATGAGCATCTTAAATCTTTAGCTGGACAGAGGCCCTGTACACAGGATTTGTACATGCCTGGAAAGCATGAAACCCATGTGAGTTGAGCAACCCAAAGCGGTTGAGAAAAATATATGCTGGTTTTCTCTGTAGACCATCATCACACAAAAGACTGGACTTGCATTCCTTTTTGATAATAAGTATCAGCCCTAAGACATTGAGGGGAAGCAAAAGTGCATGAAAGTCAGATTTCTTCACTACATAGTGTTAGATGAAAAGAAATGTAGATAAAACTGCCGTAACATTGCAATAGTCTTCTCAGCATTAGTATTCCTGGGAAACATAAAATTGAACTCTTTGGGATAACTACTGACTTGCCAACAAACCTAAACAAGTTGTGACAATCCGCTACAGACTGAGTTGCAAGCAGCTTACCTCCTTCACTGTCCTTTCAGAAAGATGAGGGCTCTCAGTATAGTCTTTGGACATATTTTAATAGACCACTTCGATGTGGGGAGGTGGGTAAACATTCCAGGTTGTAGTGTTAGCACACAGGTTAGTTAAAGTTCAGATAGGCTAGACATTATAGTAACAGATACAAATATTTTTTTCACAAAAATAAAATAAATTTTTTGATGAATGACATTAGCAAAAATCTGGAGTCTTGAACATTAATTTGGGAAATGGTTTGCACGCATGGTTTGAGTTTTTCTTTCCAAAAATATGGATGCCACGAAATAATAGCCATGTTGAATGATAACACGGAAACCAGATAAATGCATCTAAAGGTATCAGAGTGGATTTGTATTTTCCTAGCCCATTTATAGATACTTTGGTATGAAATTTATGTTCACCAAGATTCGTTGATGAGAAACTGTTGAATTCTATTTCATCCATCAGATGATATGCAGTCAGCTGTGTGGACATAAAGAAGGGATTGGGGGATGTTCACCTAAAGAAGGTGCAAGTCAAGAAGTCTTTTCTTAATTCTGCTTTTTTCCCCCTTGAGTTTTACACAGTGTCTTGCACATTTCCTTTCTGGTAAGGAGTCGATATGATGGAGAATGCATTCTCACTCAATCAGCGTGGAGACAGTGAACATGGTGCTGCCCTTTCCTCTCTGCAGTCGGAATCAAACTGAGAACACTTCCGTGTATTGATTTGCAGTGTTCTTTATGTTTAGGAGTAGTGAGATTTAACAAATTATTTGCTTCCCCTACTGGCTTTATCAGTAAAGCTGTCCTAGTTTGACTAAATGCCAGGCTGTTATTCGTAATACCAAGTGATGGGAAATGAATCAGAGACATTCTGATTGAATGGGTGAGACGATTCACTAACGAACTAGAAGAGAATAATCAGTACAGTAGCTGGCACTTGCAGAATACTTACCGTTTGTGAAAACCACACAGATTATAGGTTTTTACCATTATAGTAAAAAAATCACTGTTCTGATCATCTGGAGGAACTAATACTAAAGATCAGCACAGGTTTTTGGAAGTTTGTCACAATAATAATAATAATAATAATGGAGATTATTATTAACAGTTATTAAAAATTATTAAAGATGGCACTGATTCCCTCTCCGTGTCCACTTATCATGGTAAATAAAGGGCATAATTTTGCAGGTGGTTATAACTAATTTTAGTAATGTGATTTTTTCCTTCCCCTTTTCTGTGCATCTGTGATTAAACATTAAATAGAGAACGTTTAAACATTCCCTTTGGAAAAAACTGTGTCATGTGGTGGGACAGGAATGGGAAGCTGGTGCCCTGTTCTCCGTTTCTTATTGTATATTGTATAATCTTGGTTCCCAGCACAACAGAAGTTTACCCAGAACAACAATTGTGTCAGTATGCAGGTACTGATGGCATTTCCTAATGGCTCACAAGGATCAATCAAAACATTTTAATGTTCTCAGCTAGAGCCAAATGCTACCCTCCCTTTATAGTTAGTTGTGCGAGATCAGAGAAACTTCCTTTACTATTGCAGTTACTCTGGTGACACTGAGAGGAAAACTTAGCTCATGGATTTCAAGTCTTTGTGATGTGGGCCTAAGCAAGACTTCAACTGAACCAGCTCAGTGTGCTGTCATGGAGGAAATCTTGAATAATGTAATTCAGTTGATTGGAAGTGAAGTATTTAGAAATAGGAGGTGAAACAAGAACAGATTTTGACCTCTTTTAAGATACATATATTTTTTTTTTTTTAGTACTGTCCATCACCATAGTGTTGGAGTGCCCTCCACATATCAACAGTTATGCTCCAGATTATAAAGGTATATAGGAGTCTGACTCCTTTTCGGGTATCTGTTGCCATGCCTCTGTTGTGCTTTGTGTGTGCTTTGGGCTTCCTTGTTCACATTAGATCAATTTTAATTATAACTGTGAAATCAGTCTTGCCCCAAGTATCTGTTGTCTGTGCAAAAATCCTACCTTCACTTGTATAACTGTGAACGTGTTTCATGAAGTTGTGACTTCTTGGGCAGGCAGGGGTGGCTAAGGCTTGGTCACTCCCATTTGATGGGAAAAGCTGTGTTACGAACCAGAAATACAGTTTTGGGACTATCTAGACTGTCTATTCAAACATTCATTAGGTGCATGTATGTTTTCCATACAATGAACAGAAATGATGGCCTGTTTCGTTAGAACAAGCTCCAGGCACAAGAATTCTTGTGTCTGTTTGCTTCTCAAAGTCATGCTCGTAACTTCATCCTGTCTCCTCTTGCTGCGTTTGAGCTGCAAGCCTCCATCTCAGCTCTTTGTTGTAGTAATTTCAGTTTTTACCAACCAACTTCTAAAATCTAAAATGTATAAGCAAATGTGGGAGCTAGGACCAGAAATGAGTCTAGCCACAGTTAGTCAATGGCCCTAACCTCTTCAAAGTGAGTATGCTAAAAAGAGCTCGTCCACCTGTGAATCTTGAATTATGTACCACTCAGTGTATATTCCACAGATTGGACAGTGGCCAAATAGCCAGTTCTGTTGGGAAGGTGAGGTATATGGCCTTCAACCCCTCTCTGGAACACAGCTGAGCTTATATATCCCACTTCTCAAAATCAGGCTACTGTAAAAATAATATCCACTACTGTTTATCAGAACTTTACAGAAATTAGTACTTATTTTGTAAGGAACGCAGTCTTGTCTCTGTGTGTTATGCATCCTTTAATAATACCTACTATCACAAGTCTCTTGCAGGACACAGGCAGAAAATGGCTGAGTTTTAGATCTTGACTAGGTGTAAGTCTCAATGCAGGGTTGATTCTGGCAGAGGTATGAACCTCCAGTGAGCTTTAACATAAAAAAAAAAGAAAGCAGTAGCCATGGAGTTGAGGCAGCTTATATTCAGAGGAAAGGAATGGTTCATAATTTTAGCCTTAGATACTGAAACTCCACTAAGATGTTCGCTTGGGCTTTGAATGGAAAGATAGTGGCAGAAGCTGGAAGGAAAACCAGGGCATGGAGTCTCCACACTAAATCAGTTTGTTCTGTGCACTAAGTAAGAACATGGATGTAGAGGGTGTCAAATGCCACCTGGTCAGCAGAGTAACAGTTCGTATCCACATCCTATTTCAGTAGTGATGTGGGCTGAATGCTACTGTGGCATTTTATTGTTCACAGTGCTGTACAGTGCTGGGTAGTATGAGCAATAAGCTCATAAGCTTCCAATGAAAAAGACTCTCATTATACTGCAGAACAAAATTAGCACTCTCCTAGGCTTTGTCAAAGTGGAACAAAGGTCCCCTACTACTGGTGTAGAAATAATTACCATTCATCTACTTGCTGTGGCTGAGGGAATGATGTTTTTTTTTTCTTTTTTAAACCCCTTCTCAGCAGGTGAAGTATCCATAATTGGCAAGGAACAATCTAACATGGACTGCTCTCTTTGCAGTCTCTCATTTTTTTTTAATCATAAGAAATGGGGTATTTTGAGAATTAGAGATTTCATGTGTTATAAAGACTTGAAAATGTGATTTAGAGGTTTAAAAAAATGACAGAGTAGCTCAAGTCACTTATCTTTAGAAAACAACTCATGGATTTATGACAAAGGTTAATGCAGGGGACAGGGGAAGAAGGTCTGACTTGTTAATTTTTAAGCTGGTGCTATGAGCAGGAGCACTGTCCCCATATTCTAATAGGTTTGTGGACTCGAGGGGGACTTAACACATTGACCGATTAAGGCTCATAATAAGCTCTCATAGCAGAGCTATATGGCAAAGCAGTATGGTTGCTGTTTAAATGCAAACTTTCCATGGCTTAGTAAGAAAAATCACAGGTCTGGCCGAAACTCTCTAGATACTCTGTTTTCTGAGGATCATAACAAATGGATTCCTGCTAAGAGAGGATCTCAGTTTACACTTAGAAGGCAGTGGCTTTCCTGGTTTTCAATAAAAGTTTAAAGGCTCAAAACCAGGAGTGATGTAAGAAGAGTCCAAGAGGTATTATTTTAAAAATCTCATTCATTGAAACCTATTGCCTGACTTGGGGAAGGAGGATACTGCAGGGCTGTTCCTCAGCCCTGGGTTTGTGAAAATGGCCTTCTGCCACTCTGTGATTTGCTGCTGAATTGTGGTATTATAATGCCTCAAAAGCTGCTACAGTTTCCTTGCATTTTAGCTATGACTGCAAATACAGTTCTGTGCACCACTCTATGACTGGTCCTACACAGTGCCATGTTCCCAACTATTTCACATAGAAATATTTCTTCAGCCAGTAACCAACAGTAAGGGAATATGTGTAGTATGGGACCTATCCTTCCACACAGTTAGGATATAGAAGCAGGGAGAGGTGTGTGCATGTGACAGAGAGAAACAGAAAACAGGGAAGGTTGTAACAAGGTGGAATTAGAAAGAACATTGCTGCAGGGGATACATCAGAAGGTGAAACCACAGGTTGAAAAACAGCATCTGAGAGTGACAGAAGAAATCCTGAACAAACCCCACCTATATCAGGTAGAGTAGCCTCAGAGAGAAGAAAACAAGGAAGTCTTGGCTCTGTACGGTCTTACATGGGCAACAGACAGCAGACTAAGGGTAAACTAGGGGGAAACCCAATGCTCATGGTTCAGGATGGTGAGGCATTTGTCTCTGAGGACAGATCTGCAGGTAAAGCCCCAGTGGTAAGAGCTGGGAGAGGAGGGCTTCCTTCACTTGTCCTGCTGGTCTCTTCTGCTAATGGTAGTATTTACCATCCATGTGCTCACAGCATAAAATCCACCAGGTAGGCACCACACCATGCATTGATAATGGTCAGGCACAGGCCTTCATGCTGGTCACAGAAAATCTGTACCCGGTTAAAATCTGAGCTCTCTTTCTTTTCTCCAAGCCATGCTTCTTGCAGGAGAAAACAAGAATTTCAGAAGAGGACAAAAGTTGAATTTTTATTCTAAGTAAAAATGTGCCAGTAATGCTTTTGAAGTATATTTACAGGGTACACATCATGCACACAGAGAGAGTCCACTGCCACCCTCACATCTGTGTTCTGTGGATAGCGATGCCATAGCAAATAACACCAAGCATGTTCCCAAATACAGAGTACCAGACAAAGCCACTGTGGGAAAATGCACTTTTACAATCAATTTGAAAGTGTTTAGGTCAGAATAGAAATCTCTTCCAACAAAGAGAGGTTGTGTTTCATAAGAATAAACCATGACCAAAGGCTGTAGTTCCTTTGGCATCAACAGTCAATTTACTGTATTGGTAGGCATGTACATCTCCGATATAATTCAGAAAGATTCAATTAAAATCTGTTTGCTACATGAGGCTTTGAAAATTATACTTGCAAAGTGATTTTACTTCTTAATGAGCTTAACAAAGGTTGAGAAGCATTTATCTCAGGAACTCTGTTTTATTAACAGTTTATTACTTTATCAGACAAAAAATGATCTTATTTTATTATCTTTTAAAAAATATGCTAATTCCAGGATTTGACCACTCCTGTTTCTTGCACCCATCGGTATGTTAGCCAGATAGAGGAATAGGCTAGTACGTTTTGATCTGTCTTGAGCTGTCCCGTTGTTAAACCACTGGAGGGCAGAATAGAGACAAAGGAAACCTGTTTTCAAAACAGGGCTTTTTGTGTTGCATGGATTTATGCATGCATGACATTTATTTTCAATATTCTGCAGTTCCATTTCTAGTCATTGTGATTAAGGCCGCATACAATGAAATGTTGGCACAAATAATTAGAGGAAAACTACAGTTGTTTCGAATAAGAGTCAAAACTTTTTGCCAATATTTAGCAAATTCTTTTGGTAAGTCTGATGGAATAAGCCTCCTTGAGGACTCAGGCTATACTGCAAAACATGCTGCAGGAGAAAACTCCAAAATTAAAAAAAAGAAGTATCCATTTGACAGTAGTATATGCATAGGCTTCAGCTGGATGGCATCATCACACACAACTTTTGGTAGTCAAAAATAGATGTCTGGTTTGAAATTCACTTTATTTTGAGAAAACACATAAGCTGGACAAATTTATTAATTTCTCTATTTGCATAAGTAAAACACTATTATATATCTTTCTATAAATATCAGTCTTTTCATACCTTTGATGCAATTGTTCCAATACAGCTGTAGGAACTCTATTGTATCAATGTATTTGGTAGTTTTTCTGTCTTGTTGTTCCAGTTATTTAAAAGTAAAAAGATTTANGTTTTTTTTTTTTTTTTTTTTTTTTTAAGGGAAATACATTCTTCTCAGTAGCAGTGACACGATTAACAGCATTCAGCAAAACCTTGATAGCACTCTCAAATAGTCTGGCAACATAAAATGACACAAATTAGTGAATGTTCATATCACTGCAATGAGTTGGTTGCTAGTATAAATGAATATCCCTAACATATGTTATTGATCACCACCCCAGAAATGACTCACAGAAAAAATAGCCTTTGAAGAGTATGTACTAAACATAAAAGTTCTTGTGGTGGAATAGGCAGGAGCAGTGGAGGTGGAGGAGGTTAGCATTCAGAGAGCATGTTTTAGACTAGTGAAGTGGCACTAATTCAGTGTTGTGCTTGTCACTCCTCAAGAAGGAAAGGCCAGTACCCTGCATCTTGCTTTGCACCAGTCACAGGGATTTCCGCATTTCTTGTGATGCATTATAGCTTCTATTTTTTGGTTTACTTTAATGCCACAAATACAGCGCTTTGCATTGTGACGTATAAAACAGTAGATGCTGATGGGCCTACAACGTGCAACAGTGAGTAGAAAAGCTGTTGATATTATTATGCAGCACCTCACCATCTTCTCAGCAACCAATAAAACAGCGGGTACCAGCAAGCACAGCTCTGTTAAAAGTCCATCTTCTGTATTGCTTCCATGTTATTTTGATTGAAGTAGAAACAAGCTTAGGCTCAGCTAAGCAGTAAAGCATTTGGGTAAGAATGAGTGTATCATTTACCTATATTAAAAAAAAAAAAAAAGAAAAAAAAAAAAGACTTGTCCAGACTGGGAAAATAAGTGGGGTTAGAATGTGCCTCAGCTGATGAGTTAAATAATATCTATTTAAACAGCACATATACTAGAGAGTAAGATGATCCTATTGGTGAGTATTTCCCTTGGTCCCAGGGAGTAGTAAGTAAGGCTGACTGTGACTTCTGGCAGTTTTTTAAGACCTTACGTAATTTATGTTCCAGGCAGTATTTAAAATACATGAGTTAAGTTTTGCAAACTGACCTATTTTAAAGTCCCACCTACTTTCCTGCCTGCTCTCCATGCAGAATAGTAACCCAGCAATGAGATTGTTCCACTATTTTGTCCTACCTTGATCTAGGGCTTAATGCAGGCGAAGTGTCAAGTGGCTAGAAGACAGGTCATTCCTAGTGAAAATACATATCTTATATGTATCCTATGTCTTGCCTTGTTTTGATTATCTACAAATAGAAGCACTCCTTTATGTAACAGGACAGCTCTTAAAAAGGGTCTTATAAGATCTGGTTCTGTCTTGTAAAGGGAATCTGGAATGCAGATAAGATAACTTGATGATATGCTTGCTTGATAGCTCAAATCAGCTGCAGAAACACCACAGCTGCCCACACCTGGCTCCGCGTTCCAGGATCTCCCAGGTGAAGGCCTGAGGCCTGGTCTATCTGGGTGCTCTCCCCAGGCACAAAGCAGCAACAGGGAAAGACAGTCAGCAGAAGGAAGCTCACATATTTTTGTCTGTGGGTCCTCATTTTACTGTTGGCTAGTCTTAAATTTTCATGACTAACCCCGTGTTAGCAGTTTATGTTTTTGTCTTTTATTTCACATAAGGTGAAAACATATTTTTGTTTGCCAACTAATTCTATGCTTCTGGAAATCCTGCTTCCATTATTAGCAACCTGACTGCTTTTTACAAACTATGAATACCAAGTGAGTATAACAATGTATTTTCCTTGTGGTGAAGACAGTATTTAAAGTATAGAACAGCTATTAAAGACAGTAAAAAATGCAATTTTGATGTTTTTCAATTTTTATTATGGTAGACAGGTAGTTTCATGTTAGAGATAAGCCTATCTGTAAGTGAAATAATTACTCTTTAATTAAGATAATTATAAAAACAGGAATGTAAATACTCAAGGTATAGTATGCCTCAACATTTTTTCTTTCACGTTATCCACAAACTTATCTTGCATACCTAAACCCTGTTTTTACTTGATGATTACAACAGCATATGCTCAAAACTGAAAACAGAGTAAGCAATTAAACTGTATGTAGACTGTTAGGTTTAATAGCTGAGAGAGACTTTTTGTTGTCATTTTCCTCATTTCTTCAACCTTTATCTTTTTAACTCATTTTCTAAGGAACTAGTGGGGTTCTCCCACTAGTCTCTGATACTGAACTTATTTCCAGCTAGATTTGGTCAAGGGGCAATACTTTCAAAGTTCCTTCAAGCTTCACAAAAATATCTGGGTCAAATGTAAGAGACTTTACTAGTATTGGAAAAGGCAGTAGCAGAGGGTGAACTCTTATTAGAGAGACAGGTGAAAAATGTTCTGAATGCCCCAGCTGCAGGAAAAATTTTGTATTTTGAGACTGCAGAGAGTCCAACCATGAACCAGCAATTGAGGACCAATCAAACTGCATTAAGTCTGCTGCTGATGGAGTTGATTATTTGTTTCATCTATTCTGAAAAGTTGTATCAAAATATGAATCTCTCGTGGATCTTCTTAATCTTCTTTTCACTAGCAAACACAAAAATGCAACAGCAAATTCATCATTCTATTCTGATCAAGGAAAAATTAAGAGAATAACCATCTTGTTACAGTCACAGAGCCCATTATTTCTAGGCTGGTTCCTGTATCTAGTCCTATACAGTAATGAACAAAAGTTATTACAGACTGATGGCAGTTTAGTGATTTGTTTTTGGTTTTGGTTTGGTTTTGGTTTTTTAAATGAAAAAGGGAAGCATGCATATGGTATTAATGTTCTAGGGCAATACTTCTTATGCCCAACTACTATCTAGTACATCTGTGTGCATTTGTTTCCCCTACTTCTTGTCTTTTTATGGAAAGTTCTTTCTCTGATGTGTCTGTGCTGCAAAGGGGCCCATGGTGTTCCTCTTTGAGTCTCACAGTGCTGCCCCCTGTTAATAATAGTGATTTTTCTAACTGGGTCAGTTGTTTAATTTTCATTGTTCCCCTTTATTCAGGTGTATATGACACTGCAGAATTTGACATGGAGGATCAATCCCATGAGTCCAAAAAGCAACATTTCTGGCACAGTTGCTGAGATGCTGTAGGAGAGCATTTCCAAATACTTGGAAGCTGTATTGCACATTCATAATGTTCTACTATCACAGTTTGTTGTCTCTATGATCTGCCTGTGCTTGTTTTAGACAAATATAGTAGTAGTGTGGGAGTTGCATGCTCTTGTGCCAGAATCTCTATCATGCACAACGGGCGTAGGAAATCCCTGCATCTCATGTGCAAATGTGGCACTGTAAATGAAAGCTCTTTGGCTCCAAGAAAAATGAAACATGTTAAAGACACATGTGGAGGGAAAAAAGAAGCAAAAGCAGCACCTGGATTAATTTTCAGAGTGTCAGTGTCAATACATATTGCTGCGCATTACCTATTATGGAACAGTAGTGGCTGTTTGCTGCTATGCTGAACTACATGAATCTGAACGATATATTCTGGATTTTGTAAGACACCAAATGAATCTGGAAAGGATGCTGAGTACCCTCAGTGCCCGTTGAAAAGCGAGATTATATCAAATTACGGGGGAGATAAGAGCACTCAATACCTTAAAAATCCAAAGTTATCTGATGGCTTGTTCAATCTGGGAAATTCAAACTTAAGTCATGTTCAAAGTGTAAATTCCATGAGCAGAATTGGCACCTGTACAGAATTAACACCTTTTTACTACTGAAACAGAGAATCAACAGGGCATTTATTGTACTTTAGCAAGTGTAAAAAAATATATTCAAAACCGCTAATTCAATTTAATGCAATTTACTTCTCTGTGTGTCCTCTAGGAGCTCAGTTCCACTGGGAAGAGTACTAAAGCCTTGTGAAATGGAGGTTCCAACTTCTAGTTCTGCCTTTGCTTTGTGCAGAGCTCAGAGGATGACTGAAGCCTCCTGGACAATCACTTGACCTCTATGTCTCACTTTCAGCATAGATAGAACAGTAATTTTGGTCACTTCACACAGGGTAGAGATTGTAGCCACTGATACCTGCAAATACTTTAAGTGTCTCTGATTGATGATGTAATAACCCAGTGAAAAATTGTAACATTCTTTCTTGGAAAAAATACCAATTCATATCAAGCACACAGTGTGACAGATCTATCTGTACAAATACTTCAGAAACTGGTGCATGGCCATCCTGAGTGCCATCTGTCCAACATCGCTTGGGATGTGATTAAAATCAGTAAAGACTTCCCTTGACTTCAGCGGTATTTGGGTTAGGCTTTTTGGTTATTGATATGTTGGTTTACTGGAAAATTTTAAAATTAAAAAAAAGTTTCTTTAGAAAATCATTCCAGTACTATATTTTGTTATAACCAAAATGAGGAAGTATTCCCTATCTCCAGAGGGTCTGACTTTAGGAAGTTTCCAGTCTGATTACTGCTTTGTTGAGGGTAGGATGTTCTTGAACAAGTTATGACAATGAATCCATACTCATTCTCTGAGGCTTCTTGAGGGTTTTAACTTACTGATTTAATAATAAAGGTGATCAGATGCCCTTTCATTAGAACAGTCTTTGTTTAGACTCCACACTAAGCAAACTGTTCATCAGAGCAAACTGGTCATCCTAACCTTTGTAGAGAAAATGAAAGAAATGTACATGTTTTACTTAATTCACAACTGGTCTATTGTTTGAGTTTGTCAGTTATTTATATTTAACTTTTATTGATGAAGAATTGCTATCTTTTAGACAGGAAACGTGGACTATAATTATAACCCAGTAGATATTTGAAAGTGTAATTTCTCACTGACCAGGCAGTTTCATATCCTGCCTAAAGGAGCTTGATCTCAGCTGTAATCTTGCCGCTGAACACCAGACTTCTGAAGCTGCCCTTTAAAAACTGCCATCCAGAAATGTTGTCTCAAAGTTCAATAATTTGAATTATATAGTGTCTTTAACAGTTTTGCCAAATCATATTGTACTACAGAACATACTGTTTTCTATTTTAAAGATGAGTTAGTTCCTGAATGTAATCTTTCATGTTATAATTTCATCTGCTTATTAAAAATAGCTATTAAGTTCCCTTAGTTGCAGCAAAACATTTGAAAATTTGAAAATTAATCCTCAATCCTCAAGATTCGATATCCCAAAGGTGCAAATAGTAATCCATATATGTTTTTATATACATACACCTATATTTATATATAAAGAGGGAGAGATCCCTTCTAAGCCTATCTGATGAGCTTTTGGGGATTGACTCATGACTTTTGAAAGTGTGATGGTTTGGCAATACCACAAAAGCAGCAAATTAATCATATCTGTTGAAAAGAATTTTTAGGTTTATAGCTAGGACAGTGCAAGTACTTGTTAGTGCTTTGCTTTGTTGTGAAACGGCAGGTTCGTTTTCTCATGAGATCATGAGTGTTAAAATTTTCTGTTGCCAATGTCTTCAGTTTAAGTTGACTTTGTATAGGATGGCATGCATAATCATATGGCACATCAGTCTGGTCCAGAAGATAACACGTCACCACTGTATGTCAGTACTCTATCAGCATACTGCTGAGATTTGTTCTCTGACATTCATTAAATACCATGACTTGTTAGTACGTGCCAAAGGTATGAATGAAGGAACAGGGAATCTTTTCCAGATCAAGATAATCCTCACAAATTCCAGTGACTGAATTCTTGAAAACCAAGTGCTGTGGCAAAAATATAACCTAATCTTTTTCTAGAAAACCTTCTCTTTTTTTTAAAAAAAAGGGGGGGGAGGCAAGAGAGAACAAACTGTAAAATTTAAATCAGAGGAGAGAATCTGAATGCGAAGTACAACATGCAAAATTTTGAACAATATCAATTATGCAATGTCCTAATGTGTATATTCCATACTTTTACAGAAGAATGTGTCATATATAAAAGCAGACAGCCAATTCAAATTAAGTCCAGTTTGGTGGTGACAGAAAATTTTTATGTTTCAGAGGAAGTTTATTGAGTTCTGTAAGGCAGGTCATTCTGGATGCTGTTTGCAGAGCACAGATGTCCTAACATAACCATTACTATTATTACTAAATAGCCCTTTTACTGGCACTGTTAACGAAGCAGCCAAGTGAAGAATGATTCCCGAGGAGTGACTGGTGGCCTGTGCAGTGTGGCACTTGCAGTTTGGTGTCTTGACAGCCAAAACTCAGCTTGGTAAAACTTTACCTGTCCTGGTGTCCTCAATGTCTCCTCTGAGGGTACAAGCCAAAAGAGCTTTACATTTCAAGGCTCTTATTACACCTTCCAAAGAATGGGCATATTTTTCATGAGGTAGCCATTGTTTTCCCCTAAATGCTCTAAATCTCTACGCTGATGCCGCAGGAGGGTATTGTGCCCATGGCACCCTTCTTGATATTTTTAGGGCTTGTTAAAGAAGTAGTCTCTGAAAAGTAACACCTCAATCCTTTTTAAAACTATTATAGTATTTACAGTTCATTACATCACGATCCTTTTATTTAATGAAACAAAACAAATAGTCCATGTTAGACACCTGCTAAGCTGGACATTAGTATTATTATCACTGTTCTTTCTTCACGGGAGAGTTTTATACATCTTGTTTTCCATGCAATTGTCTCTGCAACAGTGCAGCCACCTTAACCCTTTGCAGCAGGTTCACTTTCAGTTCAACAGGATAATTGATCAGCAAGGGTACAGCAGGCAGGTGGGAATAGTCTGGAATTTGCCTGAAAGGAAAAAGGATTAAAGAAACCTGGGTGCATATGTCAGACTGTAGCTCCTTTCCTGTTTGTGACTTTGTGGTTGTGATGTGATTGGTATCTAATTGCTGCAGGGTTACCTTTAAACAAAAAAACAAAACAGCCCAGTAACTCACTTTCTAACAATCTGGTTGGGATACTTTATTTTACTTCAGTTGAATGTCTCTCCACGTGTTGGTGGTAAATGTACACAATGTCCTGTTTCTTCGTCAGTTTGTGCTTATGTTTCTACTTCTTCCGACTTTCATCTGGAAAGCAGATCGTCAAGGTGCAATATGTGGCACAGTTTTATGGTCCTTCACTGCATCTTCTTCACAGTAAATAACAACAATGCTCATCAGGATGTTTCCCAATGCATATCTGAAATCGATTACGTTTACCATTTGTTGTTGACCACAATGTTTACCAAATGCATGACATCTAACAGTGATTTTGTGACATGGATTCTTGGATTCTATTCTCTGAGGAATCCTGGTTCCCTTTGTGAAAGCATGCAACTTGTTTTCCTTCATACGCCTCGATTTTCTTGTCTGTAAATTGGGATTCCATATGGATCTCCTCTTATAAAGCTGTTATTCTACTATTGTCAGCAATAGTAATATCCAGCAGAATAAGACATTGATTGCTAATTTCTGTCAAATCTCTCTATATTATATTTGTGGGGTAATGCATTTGCCTTTGTATCTTTTGCAATAGCACACGAGATGAGAGCCAGATCATACCCTACATGGGCACAAATTGCATGGGCCAGGAAACTTTGGGAGTTGATAAATCCAAGGAAATGCTTTGAATTTCCTTATCAGAGGAGTGGCATTGCCTTTGTCTCTCTGAACAGGGTGTGGCCCTGCTAATCTCTGAATGTCTCAAATCCTGAGGGAGAATACATGAATTGCAGGTATTGTAGGAGGGATGCAAGATTTAGGCAGAATTCAGGTCCTCATTCTCCACTTTGTTACTCTACTTTTATGCCAGTATTGAGGCCAGTAATGGTGTGTCAGCAGTGTAATGCTGATATAATAGTTTCCCTTCCGCCTGGTGCCCCAGCTCTCAGCTTCAGTGGCAGTGCAGCTGGCAGCCAGTGACAGCCAGCTCCAGGCACCAGCACTCAGTGGGGGGGAATGAGGAATTAATGCCAAGAGGCAAAACATTGATTAATGTACTTGAGAATTAATCTATTTTTTTATGCCTGGTTGGGAAATGATTCAAATTATATACATTGCAGATTGCGTATTTAGTAATATGATAGGAAATATATGTAATGTAAAACAAAGTTTAGGAATACAAGTAATAAGTAAATTGACATGTTCTGCAACCTTTGTGTAATCCCTTCAATACCATATGGATTTACAGTTCACAATTTACATTGAAATGTTATAGAAGAGTGGATGTACTAGTGTACAGTTTAATGAGATGTGATATAGTGTTTGTGTGCTAAACTGGAATGCAAAAAAATACACTTGCTGAATTAAGCTATCCTCACACATTTTATGTACGTAAGACAGAGGTGGCCAAATTAGAGATAGCAAGTTGTGGCTTAGCATGCCCCAGCCCTCTCTCATTTGATCTTATCTGATGTGTCAGGAGGTTACAGGCTACATCAGGCCATGCAGAGGCCAGGGGGTCACAAGAAGTCTCATAAGGTGGAGGGAAGGACATGGTCATGCAGGTTGTTTATCAGGGGAGAGGGGAAGCAGGCTGCAGCTGGGGTATTTGCCTTTTGAAGTAGAGGGTGATCATACACACAGATCACAGGTAAAGGCTACAAGTTTCATGACATTCAGGCCCTAAGTCCATGGAGGATGAGACCCTGGTGGGTGTACGTATGCCTTGCAGGATGTGGACTGGAGAAGCAGAAAATACAGAAACCTGGGCTGGGATCTTGGCTTGGAGACAGATTGGAGTCTTGGATAGGAGAGCAGGAGGCACAGAGCATAGGATTGGGCCACACAAGGGTGACTCCAGACCACATTAAAGTTCTGGAAAAGGACTGGAAATTTGACCTTTTCCTCCATCCTTTTTCCCCTACACAGACAGGGGAAAATAATAAGAAAAATCTCACTTTCGCTAAAAGGCAGGAACTGATTCTAAATGTAGTTTCAGACTCTGATTGCATTGAGATCTATAGTTTTGTGCGTCTTGGTGATGGAAGGCTATGACTGGTTAAAGAAGGAGTAGAACTGGAAAACAATTGATCTCCCCATGCCCTTTCAAAACTCCAGAGATTGCATTAGTATGTGATCACAAAGAAAACAAGAAGTATGAAGTTCCTAATGGAATGATACTCAAAAAATGGTTTAGCTACACTGGGCTCTTGTGAAAGTCTTTTGTGACTTGAGGCAACTTCATGATCACTTTTATATAAGCAGCAACCAGTCAAGTCCTACCTGACCTTGTGGTTGGAATTAATGCAAAAGTAATTAAAAGTCTCCATTGTTCATCTTTCTGTCTCTCCCACCATGCTGCTGAGTACATTTCCATCTCTTTGGAGTAATTAGCCTTGAATTTTGTTGTTTTAAAATACCCTTTTTTTCATTTTTTGTAAAAAAATAATTATTGGGAATTCTTTTACTGTTTCAGTGTCTGTCGTGTTACTGCAGTAAATAACTTTAAAAAATCAAATATTGATTTATATGTTTGGCTCCCCTTTGTTCTATACAAGAGCAATGATTTCACTTAGCTCTTATGATGGATAAAACTTCAGAGATAATTAAATACATTAAATCCCTAAGGGAAGACTTGCTTCAGGTCTGAAGTATTCAGACTTAAAAGCATTTGGAAAGTGTTAAGCCCACTACCATTTCAATATTGGGACTTTAAAAAAAACAACAAACCCTTACTGAACAGATACAGTGTGAGTAATCATTATTTGTTAAAGGCATTTTCCTGTATTCTAACACTAGACCAAGTCTATTTCTTTGACTAATTGTCTATTTATGTAACCCTTTAATATAACCACACTAGCTGAGTAAAAAGTCTGACTTATGAAGCTTTTTAAAATTATGTACAACTGTGGCCAGGTGCTAAGAGTTTTGTTTGTTCATACCATTGGCTTTGCCAGATTGATGCTGCTGTGCTAAGGATAGTAAAGCCTGTTGATGTGTCTTTTTTTCCCCCTGCCTGAAACCAGCCTTTTCCTTTTCAAATACGTACTTAGTTAACATGGGCAAGAACAGAAAAATTGTTTATAATTGCCATCTTATTGGAACATAACAAGTTAACACTTCCTTCAAGATTTGTTAGATATTCAGGATTATTCCTTTGACAGCAGTATATTTAGTACACAAATGCAGAGAGCAGTGGATATCTCCTGCATCTTCCACATCTTTTTCTGGACGGAGTTGGGACTTGCTGATGATATTAATGCAATTGTCACCTAGTTGTCACCTGAGCTAGTCATGAGATATTGAACCAAGAAGTCCTAACTAGGAAACACTAGGAAATCATTAACTGTAATGATTTGCACTGTGAATTATGTTTAAGTATGATTTTTCTACATCTTTTTTATGTAAAAATGTATTTTTTCAACTTTTGCTGAAAAGCTGAAGTTGGAATAAGAGACAAAGCACAAAATTGCCCAAAAAGGGCAAAAATTCCAACATACACATAAAATATTAACATTGCATGTCAAAATCTAAGTCATCTTAAAAACTATTATACATCAGAACTGAAATAAAGAAGGTAAGAGTGTATCCATGTATGAGAGGTGCAACTGTCTTCCCTGAATTGGGCATCATTGCCATCTAGTAGTGCTATACTCTGAGGTTCCCTGTAGGATTAGATCCATGACAGCAGAGCCATATCAAGCAATGACTGACTTTTTGCTCAGTTTCTCCTGTCTGTGTTAATCAAGCAGCTGTGGAAGACTAAGGGGTATGTCTAAAAAGCCCAATTCTGCCTTCAGGCTGGAATAGTAAGCTGCCATAGCAGCTCATGCAGGCTGTACGTGTTTGTGGTGACAGAGTTTGGCCGTGAGTTTCTCAAGTCAGATGAGATGAATCCAAGTTTTTCAAACCGATTATTGCTAGGTTTGCATCTGACCAAATATAGGGGTCATCAGGGGCGGGGAGTGGTCCTTAAATTTTTTGGCTAAGATATAGTTGTGAACAGAAAGACTAGACCCTAAAATAAACAAAATATGATTGTCAAAGCTTTTTACAAGAAAAGCAAGTGTTCATGCTGACTAGACTGATCCAGGAGGGCCCACCTATTTTATCTTGCTTTTGACAACATATCTTGACAACCATTGGTCTAAGACAACCATTAACCATTTTCAAGCAACCCTTCAAATCACTGTTTGCTTAGTTGTAGTTATGGTACAGTCTCATACAGTGCCAGCAGCCAAGGCAATCTTTACGTAGAGGATGTCAGCAACCCTATCCAGCAGGGTAAGACGTTATGATTCTGTAAAAAGAATACGTGAATCAGAAGATTTATTAGCTAGAGAATTAATCCAGTAGGTGATAATGTGGGAGACTTGGCATCTCTGTTTTGCCTGCTTCATGAATAAAATTCAGTATTTGTAAGTTTAATGAAAAAAAGAAACCTTTTTAATATTAAAAGGGTTAATTCTTAACTCATTTCTCTTTCACAGACAAGAAATATTTTCTGTAAGTCATAAATAACACATTTTAATAAACTGAGACTTTGATTACTTCACGTGGTCCAACTTGCATTGTAATTTTGCAGAGACTGTTTGACACTGATCCAACATTCAGTTTCTGTTGTGCGTATTTCAGATACGTACAGGTCTTCATGGTCTACTAGTGAACAGTGTTATTACTGAAAATATATTTGACCTTCTAGCAAAATAATTGAGTTTTAATGGAAAGTGATTTTATTTTTTTTAAAAAAACTTCATTGTTTTCATGATTTACCTTTAATTTATGTTCCCGTACTATACAATCATTTTTCTCAAACTGCACTAATTTTATAGTTCAAACAAGGCTTCCATTTCACCCTTGAGCCAGGATCTCTGATTTTTCTTTCAACTGGGAGTGCATAAGCCAAATTTTTGGAATTGGTTCAAGGTCAAATCCAGTTCCTTGGAGTTTTGTCTTGAATGTGAACTTCAACAAGGAATGAGAAAGTGTAACTTTTCCTTAGTGACAAATACTAGCCAACAGGTTGATGGTGGCATTAAAAGAGCAAGAGGACTAATGCTGGCATTTGCTTCATTGCTGTAAGGGGGAAGGTGATAGCAGTTACTTTTAACTGTTCCTAGGGACTAGAAATTAATTCAAACAGCATCTTGTTTGTCCTCCTTTAATTTACTTTTCTTGATTATGTCACTAGAACAACCATTTGGTA
Source organism: Balaeniceps rex (assembly GCA_013401315.1). Taxonomy (NCBI): domain Eukaryota; kingdom Metazoa; phylum Chordata; class Aves; order Pelecaniformes; family Balaenicipitidae; genus Balaeniceps; species Balaeniceps rex. Next base: position 18,246 of record VYZW01032423.1, on the reverse strand, counting down.
GAGAACATTTTTAATATTATCGCATGTGGTTCCCTCCCTGATCCCCAGAAAAAGGAGTAAGGAATTAATAAACTTACAATGAGTTCAGCAGGTGCGTGTTGAATTACTTAAAATTTTGAGTTTATTTCTATATTGGAAAAAAAAGTGTCTTATGTACTTGGAAAATTAGTTATCTCTATCTAATTAGGAGTACAAGAAATATAGGCTATAAACTATTATATGTAATTAAGTAACTGTTCTGCAGGGTTAAAACTATCCAGTACTGCATGAATCAGAGCAACTTTAAGGTTTGGCAGGGGGATACAATCTCTTTACTTTCAGTCCAATGGGTGAGGGTCAAAAATCACTGACCTTTGACAAGTGCTCACTTAAATGAATTAGTGCTTCCAGTCTGCTGCCTTACCAAACGTGTCTGCGTAGTATGAAGCAGTATCACAAAGTGTCCTCAATGGATATTTTGCCAGCAATTCTGGAGAACAGAAAGGCTTATCAGGTTTTTCACAAATATAGGAGATTTCACAGGAGAAATATTAATGTTTTCACTCACTTTAGGGGAACCTTTCATTAGCTAGCTGTAAACACGCAAAAAATATAGAAGACAACTGTTTACTAAATTTTAGTTTCTGCAGTAAGCTGTTTGGGCAGCTCTGAGCAATACATGAGACCTAGCCCCATGTTTCATCAGGATGAGCAGAAAAGAACTTCTTCCAGAAAGTCTGAATTGTTCTCTCTTTTCACAACAGATTATTATGAACTTTTCCCCATATCTGCAATATTTCACTATCTTTTCATTAAACTAGATGGCATCAAGAAACTTTGCATTTCTGTCATTGTAGGTTTCTTATGGCACTGGACAGCTTTCACACAGGTGACCTGCTCTCCCTCCCTTGAAAATTATTTTGCTGTATGAAGAAGTAGCCCAATCGACTTTGTTTTCTACAGCACATCTACTAGTCGCTGCAGCCAAGAGGTAAGTGGCTGTTCAGAGCACGAATGGTACAACTGTGCCACTATTTTGATAGTGAAGTTCTGAAGTCCTGCAAGGGTCCTCATTAAATCCAACCATTGCTGCTGAGACTGTAGCCATGCTTTCCTGTCTGTGGAATTCCTTTGTTCAGATCTGACAGTTCATCTTTAACTCTGATTATTTATGGTTTGCCTGATTTGGGCTGAGCTGAGTTCAAGTCTGAGCAATTTTCCAGCGACTTTGTACATGATGAACGCTTCTCTAAACTTGCCACCAATGCCTTTGATCAATGTTCTCTTATAAAACTAATTATTCAAAACAAAACAGCCTACTGACATAGTTCTTAGCTCGCTTTTGAACTGCCAGACTGGTGGATAGTGTATATATTCTAATTGTAAATGATAATGATATTTATTGCTCCTTATTATTGCTTTTACTGAATGGTCTGCTGTAATTTGGGGCTTTTCTATTAACTTACTGAGATGTATTACTCACTTGTGCAGTGTCAATGAAATAGCTCCTGCACAGCAGCATAAAGGGATATAGAGACTGCTGAAGAATTTCCTATGAAAAAAGAATAGGCCATTCATACAAGCAACACACAAAGCCAGCAGACCAATGGTGAGAATCATTTCCGTGTGGTTGCAGGAGTTACAGTAAAGCATTCTTAGATAGCTTCAGGGAAGAAGGGTGTTTGAAGGAAGGATTTAAATGAAAAGCCAGAAATCATCTGAGGCTTCAAGACTGGGGAGGTTGTCTCTAGGATGAGTAGTAGCATAGAAGATGACAAGAACAGGAGGAGACTGTAAAAGGAAAGTTACAGAGAGAAGGTCAGTGTAAAGGAAGTAAGTCTTGAGCCACAAATCACTTGAGGCTGGGAGAGTAACCACGTACTTTATTTTTTCTTTCCATTGATTTCACTAGAGTCAGAAATCCAGATGTTAAAGGTGTACTCCAAGGTTTGAGCAGCAAATATTGCCATTTGACATTTCTAATAATTTTGTTCATGTTTTGACTTAGTTTAAAAAAAAAGGGCAATGATTATGATTACTTTGCATTTGAGTTGTGTTAAAAACCTGTAATATCTGTCTTTATGTAACCTGTGTAAACATACTTCCAAGAGGCTTCCAATTTTACAATGGAGAATAATTGATTGAGGTACCTTGGCCTGTCATGCCCCAATATGATTTTGTCTGTTGCTCAAAATGGTAGCATTGACCTTTGTGTATACTTCCTTTAGTAATGCAAGCTTCTCAGTGTAAAACTTACACAAACCCTGGCTGGACTGATGAAATTATTTAGTGTTTGCACATGACTATGTACATACAAACATGAGGAGTCATATATGAGTNCCTTCAGGTCATGAGGAGTTTTTTTAATCCCCTCCTTAAAAAAAAAAAAAAAAAAAAGTTTAGGTTTGTATGAAATGAGTAACTAGACTTCTGATATTAGAAGATACAGCCTTCCATATCTAACAAGATATCTTGCTAGACAGGGTTTTCATCTAGAGTTTCTTTAGGTCCTGCTGGCTCTTTTGTCCCTTCTTCAGGAACCTCATGAGACAAATCTGACTGGGAAAGCATGGAAAGGGCATCAATTGGAAACTTTCCTATGGGACTGAAGCCACGTATAGTAGGAGAACACAGTGGTTCATGGGTTTGGCAGTAACGACTGACATGTGCATCCGAGCATGGAGTTTGTGTACACTCTTTGGACAGTGCCAGATGGCGACACTTGGTACAATCCAACTACAGATTTTAAGAGACTGTAACCGGGCCTTTAATATCTACTTCATGGATTTGCTTGTTTGTTTCTTTGTTTTTTCTAGGAGTACGTAGAAACCTATTACAAAATACTAACAGGCTTGTTCCCTCTTGCTATTGCAAAATGTTCACAAAAAAGAATAGTGTTCTCATTTGTACTTCATCCAAATGCAGACACTTCATTATTGTTCAGATCTATGTTTTCATTGTCTTTACTGTGTACGCAATGAATTCATCTGGTCTATCATCAAATGTTTCAGTGAGATTCTTGAGCTAGGAGTTTAGCTGCCTTAATCTTCTGTATAGTTTGCAGTCCTCTTACCTCTCAAAGTGCCTCTCTCTTCACGGACCGTAGAAGATAGCTTTAAAGCTTAGGTATTTCATTTAACCTGGGTGGACTGAATCTGGGCCTGACACCCACTGTGAAGGCAGTAAAACCATGGGTGCAGTCTGTTTCTCTCATTCTGATATCCCTCACACAAGAATAAAATTTTCTTTTGGTTTCAATGGAATCACTTCTTATTAATCAAATACAAATAAGAGTAGGAGCTGGTCTGCAAATTTTGAATTACTCATTGTAGCTCTCCAGCAGGGCTTTCTAAGATACCCAGTATCTTTGATCTATGACATCATTGGTTGTGAAAGCCAAGTGGAGACATTCTACAACTGAAATGTAAATTCCCAGATATGACCTGAAACGTAAATTCCAGTAAAGTTCCTCCTCCAGGTGATCTCTTATTTCATATAAAACCTAGTTTAACAAATGTTCACCACCCCCACTGCACTCAGCTTTGTGCAATTTGAAAGCAATGATGCACAACTAATTGATGGTGCATTGTGCTCTGTTATAGCAGCTGTGAATGATTTCCAGAAGTTGATTATTCTTGGATGAATGATTTTTCTTACCTCTAGTACATCCAGGATTGCTGAATTATAATTTACTTTTGCTGCTATGATAGACAACTAACCAAATGTTATGCCTCAGTGACACATCAGTCTGTGATGGTGAAATTAATTTCACACATTGTAGCGGATATGTTCTCTGATGTTTTTTGACATTGATGTTTTATGCCTGTATGGTGCACATATTCACCGGGCCACATGATTTGGAAGAGCAAAGGCTAAAATGGAATTTAATACCTTTAAATTTGATCCAAAGTCTTCAAAGGTTTCCAAAAAAAGAATTATGCATACTGGCAGGAGACTGTTTTCAGATGTAATGCTCCTACTCTTCTCAGTTGTAGAATACGCAAAAAATAAACAACACCAAATTCATTCTTCATGGCAGCCAGGTAACTTCAGTGGACTTCTCAGAAGGCTGAAATTAGCCCTAACTGTTCAAACCAATGTAACTGTCAATACATCTGTCTGTAGGCTAGTCAGCAGGGTTATCTACTAAGATGTTCAGAAAGTATTAGTTCATCCAGCAACTTCAAGCAGTCTCTTTTAGTTTTGACAAAACTGAATCTTTTGCGTTCAAAGCCACTCACAGATACAAAGAGCAACTCTTGACTTCCACCCCTCAATGCTGAAATAAACAGGAGGGAAATGATTAAAGAGGTTTAAATGAGTAGAAGCTTAAATCACTATTTCCGAAAGAATTGGGGAATAGATTTTCAAAGAGATTTGGGTAACTAGAGACACAGTGAATGGCACATGTGGCCTGCCACTTACCAGGAGGCAGGATTCTTCAATGCTTTCTGAAGCTCCCGTGGGAATAGGAGCTCTTGGAGAGCATTGCTGCAGCAAGAAGGTGCTGTGGCCTAAAGACCACAATCAGTCTGTCTTAAAAGATGATGCAGACAGAGTGGGACTTTCACAGAAGCTGGATGAGACAGATGCCCAGTGCCTATTCAAGTCATGCATTTGAGATCCTAGGAAATACTTAGTGCAGACACTCAGGTGTCTAAATGTTGTCATAAAACAGTGCACTAAGTTTTACTTTTGGTAGAAGTCAATGGGATTTGGCTCCTACAGTCTCAATTTGTTTTTTTAAAGCAAGTTACCAGTTTTTTGAAAACTTAATCCAGGGTGTATTGTTATCCATTAGGGTTGGAACCTGCCAAGACCAGATCCCAATGTAGATACTTAGACAAAAGTATCAAGTTCTGGAGTTTTGCCCAAATTAGGACTTGAGTGTTCAGTTCTTTGTCTTTTATGTCATCAGCAGTCATAATTAGGTTATTTGTTAGTGTTCTCAGCTAAATAGTATCTAACAACAAATCATCTTACTCATTTGACAGAACAAAATATGTTTTCATGTTAAATCTGTTCTTCAAAATTACAAGCACTGTTTACACCCAGGAAATTGCTTCATTTGTAGCAATTTCCTTTTCTTTAATTCCATTTCCAATTACCATTATGAAACTCCCAGGCATGTAGTATGGCCCAATAAATAGGTGGAGTAGGACCAGAAAGGAGGAAATACCTGCCCTTTTGTACATTTTACTCCCATGTAGAGAAGGAAAGTAAAAGAAACGTATACAGAAATTCCAAATGTAAGCAGTTAAAATAATTAGCAGCAAGATTAGCACTTGATTAACACTTTTTTGGACTTCTGTATCTCCCTTCACAACCAGATGTAAATGGAATATTGTAGCTGACGTACTAGTAGCCATTTTGTGAAAATTCCAGTGCAGATTATGAGACTGCGCTCCTCAACTCTGCTACAAACAGAGGTGTATATCACTATACCCAGCTTACAGACGGAGAAGCTGAATGGCAGCAAACTTTTCTCTAATCCATATGCAAAATCAGTCACAGAACTGCAAGTGAATGCAAGCCAGCTGGATCCCACCCCTTGTTTTGTTCTATTTACCCACTTCCTACTTTATGACAGAAAATGTCCTCAGCTGGACTGCGGGAAGCAGTTTTGTGTGTAAGCCCAACTGGGCCCTGTGGTGATCCAGACCTTTCTCCGGACACTGCTGGCATTGGTTTCACTCCTCCTTCCCTGGGCTACCAGGGCAAATTGAGGGTGTTTCCCTCCTGTTGCCATTGGCACCATGCTGCTGGCAATCTGCATGTTCCCAGACCTGGTGGGAGTTTGTTTAAAAACTAGGTAGGGGTGTCAGAATGTTTCCCTTGCTTTGTTTGGAGTGTGATTACATTAGCGCAAGTATTATTAGCACAAGTGCCAGCAGCACCTGAAAAGGTGGCAACAAAGAGCATTGCTGGGCAGGGAGGAGCAGCATGTTTAACACAGGAGACAGGCACTGGCATGGAAGTGCAAGAGCCAGAACAAACAAAAGAAAAAAGAAGTTGGTATATATTTTTCTTCCTTGATAACAGAACTGGCTTAACAGAGGGGGGAATCAGAATGCTAAGAATTACATTCCCAAAGACAGCAGTTTAATGTAGTAGCATGATAGCCCACCTCTCCCATACTCTGGCACTCTCTTTCCAGTCTGCAGCCATTCTTTTGTATTAGACTCCAGCTTCCTTTGTCCTTAGGAAAGGCCCCTGTTTCTATTGACAAATGTCTTCTGATGCAATGTTGCTGGGAGTTTCATGTCCATATTTATAACAGGGTGTGTAGCTCTTTAGCTTCCTACAAATAAAGTGAGATATGATTGCAAATCGAAATGTGCTAAAGGAATGGGAACCTCTTTTTCATAGCCATATTATCTTCAATCCGTTTCCTTCTCAGCCTTCTTCATCTGACCATCAGCTTCCCCACAGCCCCCACTGCGATCACAGAATCATAGAATCATTTGGTTGGAAAAGACCTTTAAGATCATCGAGTCCAACCATACCTGTCCACTACTATACGATGTCTCTATAAGTGCCTTGTCTACCCGTCTTTTAAATACCTTCAGGAATGGTGACTCGACCACTTCCCTGGGCAGCCTGTTCCAATGTTTGACAACCCTTCCCGTGAAGAAGTTTTTCCTAATATCTGATCTAAACCTCCCCTGGCGCAACTTGAGGCTCTTTCGTCTTGTCCTATCACTTGCTACTTGGGAGAAGAGACCAACACCCACCTCGCTACAACCTCCTTTCAGGTAGTTGTAGAGGGCGATAAGATCTCCCCTCAGCCTCCTCTTCTCCAGGCTAAACAACCCCAGGTCCCTCAGCCGCTCCTCATAAGACTTTTTCTCCAGATCCTTCACCAGCTTCATTGCCCTTCTCTGGACACGCTCCAGCAACTCAATGTCCTTCTTGTAGTGAGGGGCCCAAAACTGAACACAGTACTCGAGGTGTGGCCTCACCAGTGCCGAGTACAGGGGAAGGATGACTTCCCTGGTCCTGCTGGTCACACCATTCCTGATACAAGCCAGGATGCCGTTGGCCTTCTTGGCCACCGGGGCACACTGCTAGCTCATATTCAGTCGGCTGTTGACCAACACCCCCAGATCCCTCTCTGCCAAGCAGCTTTCCAGCCACTCTTCCCCAAGCCTGTAGCGTTGCATGGGGTTGTTGTGGCCCAAGTGCAGGACCCGGCACTTGGCCTTGTTGAATCTCATATAATGGGCTACAGCCCATCAATCTGGCCTATCCAGGTCCCTCTGCAAAGCCTTCCTACCCTCAAGCAGATCAACACTTCCACCCAGCTTAGTGTTATCTGCAAACTTGCTGACGGTACACTTGATCCCCTCGTCCAGGTCATTGATAAAGATGTTAAACAGAACTGGCCCCAACACTGAGCCTTGGGGAACACCACTTGTGACCGGCCTCCAACTGGATTTAACTCCATTCACCACCACCCTTTGGGCCCAGCCATCCAGCCAGTTTTTTACCCAGCACAGAGTATGCCCATCCAGGCCATGAACAGCCAGTTTCTCCAGGAGAATGCTGTGGGAGACAGTGTCAAAGGCTTTACTAAAGTCCAGGTAGACAACATCCACAGCCTTTCCCTCATCCACTAAGCGGGTCACCTTGTCAGAGAAGGAGATCAGGTTAGTCAAGCAGGATCTGCCCTTTATAAACCCATGTTGACTGTGCCTGATCCTGGGTGATCAAAAGGGTGTTTTCCCTTTAAGATCTCTTAGCAACTGTTATTACTATTATGTGAGGTCTGAGGTGGGATACTGCTCTCAAGCACTGATGCAAACAACACAGCTCTGTTCAGCCTCATAAATTTGGCTCAGTGTTTGCAATAAAGAGATAGCTAATGAAATTGGAAAAAAAAAAAATGTAAAGCACAGTTACCACAAATGGGAGTCTCACAGGAGAGTAGTCAGTTCAGAAATAACATTTCAACTCAGTGTTTTCCATCAATTTTTCACTAAATAGAGCTGACTAAATCCAGCTCCTGCAAACAGAAAATGCAAGTGTTCTTTCCTGCTTCTTGAAATTCACATACACGCTGTCAAATCCTAGGATACTTGTAGGAGGTTGACTTCAGAGATATGGTGACTTCAGACACTAGTTTCTGTAGCTAATTTGCATGCAAGGGTCGTGCACCAGATTGAAGCGACATTCTGGCTTCAGCTGCTCTCCCTGGTGCACTACAAGCCCTGCTTCTCCTGGCTTCTCCTGCTGCCACCTTCAGCAATGGTGCTGAAGCATACAAGTTGACAAGGCCAATTTCAAGCTACTGCAATTCTACTTGCTGAGGTTTTCTTGTTCTCTACTCCCCAATCTCTTTATGGTCTAAATAACTTGGAGAAAGCTGGGAGAATACTGCCATCCTCAGTGGGAATACTGCCATCCTGGGAGAAGTACTTATCATCCTCAATGCAAATGAGCAAGTCCTTTGTTGGAGATTTTTGTCCATGTCCTGAGCTTAATAAGATATCCATCTGTCCTGGATGTGTTACCAACAATGTGTTCCGATTGGCACCATGTTTTTTGCGTCATATCCATTGCAAGCAAAGGTTTCAAAAAAAAAAACCAAAACAAAACAAAACACCCCCAAAAACCCAAACCCAAAACCTGGAGCATTTTCACTTTGAAAATACCAAAGACTTCTGTTTGTGCTACAAAATACAGTAGAATTGTAGCAGCTGAAAAGTTAACCCTGTATTGTTAAACTCAGAGAGATAATATTTTTGATCAGGGTCAAGCACCTAGGGGGTCCACCAGGTTAGCTTGATTAAGAGACACCAGGTTTTTCACCTACTTTAATGCAAGGAACTAATGCAGCCAAGGATGTTTCTGGCAACGTGGACTCCCAGACCTAATAGTCCTGTGCTCATAAGCATTGGACTTGCCTGGGTATGACTTTCAGGACAAGTTTACTGCAAAGCTCAAATTTATACCTTTGGCTCAGTAGCAAAACACCTTTGCTGTTCTTCTGCTGTACCCCAGTGCAGGGGTTGCCAATAAGAAGTAAATCACAGGGAAATGTACCATCAGCAAGTGAAAAAAGTAAGGCAGCTCTTCAGCAGAATGGAAAATATCATTCTGGGGCACTTACAAGGTGTTATAAACAAATTTGGAAAGGTAACTGTTTTTTAAAACATTCCTTGACCATTGCAAAGGTATATGGATAATAATGGATTTCTCCAAAACCACACTGGAAGACTAAATAACATGTAATCAGCAGCCAACAATGTATTTCAAATGCCATGATTCATTGTCAATCATCCTAATCCCACTTTATTAGACATGAAATGAAAACATTCACAGCCAAACTGTATGACTGCCACTGTGGTAATCCTATCAAGGACTTCATTGGTGTCAGTCTTGTACTTCAGTAAAAACATTTATGACATTGGATACTAGAGGTTTGGATAATTGAGCCTTAATCTCATGATTGAAATGTCTTTTGGAAATAGAAGTATGTAATTTATATATTTAACATCGATTACATGCATAAAGTAATAAGACTTTCTTCAAGCATTTCAATGGATATTTGCAACCACACTAAACATACTACAGATAGTAATGTAAGTTCCTGCTCCATCTCAGGAGCCATAGCAAAGAACTAAAACCTGAGCATGGTGTTATGCATCAGGTGCAGTATTGTGTTGTACTGTGTAAGAATACTACACAATACAATACTGCTCAGGTGCAATATTGTGTAAGAAAGGAGAGTGTCCAGGTACACTCCATATTCTGTTGTTATCATATCACCTTTATTTTCCTCCCCTTGCTCTATTGTACTCTGCAGCTCATGCCCTGCTACAAGCTATGTATAAGTGACAATAAAATGATAGATCTGAATGCACCTTTTCCTTTAGAAAGCATCTATGCATATTAATTCCTAGCAATGCTCCTTCCAAAAATAATTGGCTCACTCAAATGTTAGGCATTCCCTATAAATGTCAGATCTGGTACATTTACAAATGCCAGAATTTGAGCAGAATCTAAATTATAGTTCAGTCCAGAATCTAGACTGAACTATAAAAGCACAATAAGGAAAAACTATTTGAAAAATGGTCCCTTTTATGTTCTTTCCATTTATCACAAAAATATATAGTTTGCAAGCCACCCTGTACGGCTTTGAGGCCAATAGTGAGCAGCCTTGAGCTATGCACCAGTTTCAGTTTTAAGACAAAATATTTCTTAATACTTTCAACAAGAACCCCAGTGCTCTCATGTTAAGTGAAGAGTGACTGCAGTGAAGCCACTGGCATTGGCATAGGGAGAGAAAATAATGCCTCTGCACGTCACATTTTATTATGCTCCCTTACTTTCACTTCTTTTTTGTTGTTGTGAGAAAAACATTTCTGTTGGCCTCCTTAAATGAAAGCTAAGAGGATGTAAATAAAGCACCTGGAGAGGTCTGGGGCTGTCATGGGCTCTTGGCACAGGTGTTGCTGGGTGAAGGTGGAAATTAGTGCTTCTTCCCTGTCTCAGCGGTAGTTCAAAATGGGGGTTTCCAGGGCTGGGCAGGTACCTCCTGTTCTCAGGGCAGGCTTAGCCAAACAGCCTCTTGTCTTCCTATGGTCTAGTCATCATGGTTGGTGGTGGAGCAAATGTGTTCTGCAGTTGGTTTCTCTCTGGTTTTGAGCTGCTATTGTGTGTTTTAGAGAAAGAGCTTTGACTGTCAGATATTCTTTTGGGTTAGAAATGGTCGCTCACCTTCTCTGTGGTCTAGTCTACCCTTATTTACCCATGGCTGTGGGTAAGCCCAACTGTTGACTGACACACCTGAGCCTGTTGAGAGTGAAAACAAAGTGGAGGTATTGAGTTATTCAGTATTATGCTGCTATTTTTCCAATTTTGTTAGCTATCTGTAGTTCTGGGAAGCTTTGTGCTCTGATTATGTTGAGAGTTTCGATTACGAAACATATGATTCCTCTCCTTCAAGAGGAAAAACAGTGGTCGTGAGATTCACGGCTAAGACTCCAAGCAGGAGTGTATTATGATATGCTACAGTGCGTGGGAAGGGAGGGATGTCTCTGTACTTAGCCTTTTCTTATGATTGTGGTCTTGTGTCAAATAATGACGCTTAGGAAATAAGTAGTGTGAAGACTATAGTACTGTTCTTTGCTCATCTGCTATATGGTTTTGGAGACCTGCATAATTTCTGAAGTGCTATAGCCATAGAAGAGTTGATTTTCCACACTACCTTCATTTTTTGAGTTTTTGGTTTTTTTTGGTTAGTTGTTGTTTTGGAGATCTCTTATTGGATAATGATGCCTCTCTTCCTGGTTTCTGGATATGTACTGTGTTTTTGGTGGCTGGGAAGTGATAAATCTATGTATGTCACATGTTGTTTGGGATTTTCCTTTATTTATTTATTTCTGAAGTGTAATTACTCTTCATGAGTCATCTGAGCAGTAACTGTTAAAAAAAAAAACC
>VYZW01032420.1:8159-23378 GCA_013401315.1 Balaeniceps rex | reverse complement strand
GCTTTAGACCTTCCCCTTCTGCCTGGCTTACACCCCTTTTAAAGTCTGTTTTATCATGAATTTGCCCCTCAAAAAACACCACACCCCCTCCATCTTAATAAGCAGTACTTCTTAGCTTCAGGGAAGTTTTGTTTTCAGGTTTGAATTCAACTTTCAAAATCAAACTCATGAACTGATACACTTACAAGGATGACATCAAGAGAATTCTAATTACTGTAGACCAGGGAAAGGATATGTTCCCAACTACTTCTACCACATGTAGGATGAGCNNTGCTAGTGCAGCCACAATAGTTTATCCAGAATTTAACAAGTATCAAAATAAGAACTAAAGTAAGTGGTTTTGATTTACAAGGCAATCTTTCTTATATAGCAAGTAATATTTCTAGATAAGACATTAAATAAGTCAGCAATATAGGCTTATTTAACTATTCCAGCTAGAAACGGATCTACTCTCTTTTGGTTCTGNCATATAAACTAGTCTTCCCCCTCACTGTTCAGGGAATAAGAACTTCAGCATTAAGGTGAGTGAGCTTGCTATGACAAGATTTGTACCAGAGCTGTTTTGTATCTAGAACAAGAATTGCAGTTATTAAAGTAGATGTGCAGAGTGATGTACCGATACTTTAAAAAAAATAATCATACAGTGTGATGATTCTCAACATGCCAGGTATATAATTTGATCTCCACAGTTCTAAGAGAGTACCTTGGAAATAAAGTATCTGTTGTCCATCACAGGTTGACTGTGTAGACCAAGACTTCATGAATAGCCTTCATCTGGCCTTTGACTTAGGAGTGCCAAGATCTTATGCATGCTTCCCTGACTTAGGGTATATATGCAAGAACAAAAGCTATTTCTCCCTCCATAATTTTTAGCAATTCCTATGCTCTGACCTGAAGCTTCATTCATGCTGATGTCCTAGTTATATCTGTTCATTTGGAAACAGTAATTTTAAAAAGTTACAACTGTGAATTTGCCTCTATTTTTTCCCCTCTTAAAAATACAGAGCTAACAAAAAGTAGACCTCTTCCAAATTAAACCCAATCAAAGAGTGTATNGATTGTGTTGCATGATCTCTTTATACTGCAATAAAAAAAGTGAAGTTGTATGTGAGCCTGTGCAAGCTTTAATTTTTACCAGACCATGTATCAATTTATCTATACATGGTTAAGCATTGGCCAGCTACACAAGAACATGTGGTCAGATTTGTACACCCTACCATGATGTCTGGATTTCCACTGTTCCTGGACTTAAACTAGCCTGCATATCTACTCTTCCTGAAATCATACTACTTATTTCAACACAAACATACATCAATCTCCCTGTATGTAGAGTAGGGCAGATTCCTGTCTCAGAGCTTTGAAATTCTCTGCTGTAAAACGCTATCCATTATTTATGTGCTGAGTGACCACATGCAAAAATACCAGTAGAATAAATAATCAGGCCATTTGTAGGTAGAATTGCAAAATAATTACAGTTTCTCAACATGCAGGTATTGGAATGCTTCAAACCCTCCCCTCCCCCATTACTATAAAATGCCAATAATTCTCTTGCTACATAGGATTGCCAAAATTTCTACTTGCCATAAAGCAAGTGAGTGGGACTGGGCCAAAGCAAAATTCCATTGGAGCAGGAGTTCACGTTTGCCTCTCTATTAGCGAATTTCACACTGCTTCTGTAGGAGGAATTCAGTATGCTAGCTTTAGAGTGTTGCAGACAGCTATGTGGCATTTCCAGCCACATAAGGTAAATCAACTTTTTTGTTCCAGCAGGATTACCTTAATTTTAAGAATTTAGTAAATTAAAAAGGCACCAGAGAATTTTGAGACACAAATATCAGCTTAACCAGCATTCTTATTTTCAAAGTGACAAGCAGTTTCTTAAAGTTAAAAATACCTCAGTGTCACTACTCTGCATTTTTCTTCTAAGGTATTACCAGTGGAATTCAGAAATACTCTGATACTGTAGCTTGTTGTATTATTAGCATATAATACTTTATAGTTTTGCTACCACAACAGACTAGTTTGATGATTTAGTGTGTGTAACCATATTTTAATAAGCTGCATAAGTCTTTATGTTATGGTTTCAAGATATAAGATGAGAAATTGTAAGATAAACCTGAGATGTTTTTCTTATTCTTCAGATTACATTTAAAGATAACTTGGAATCTTTTTGCACTCTGATGAATAAGTTGATGGAAACGATATTGCTTAAATTATTTAGGCTGAACAAGGCAACATAACACAGTGAAAAAGGTAAAAATCTAAAGGAAAATCTAACTAAAGAAGTAGTTGGATAGGCAGAACAGTAGATCTACTGTTTGCAAGCTAACAACAACAAAAAGGCATACTACCTTGGGCATTGGAAATTCACATGCCCCTGCACAGTAGTAGGCATCAAATGATTTGGGAGATATGATCCATTCATTCCAGCCAATATCAGCAAAGTCAACTTTCATGTATCTTCTTGAACAAATCCTTGGCTCATTCCATTGTTTTCGCCTTGCTTTCTTCATTGTTTTCTCATCGAAATTTAGCACCTGAGACTTTGTAAGTGTTTCGGTATTTTCTTGTCCTTTTCTCCTTCGGTCTTTGCGTGAGACTTTTGGTTTCAAGGACTTGTAGGCATTCTCCCATATGTCATGTTTGTTGTATTTATTGTTGTTATAATCTACTTCTGGCAACTCATTGTTCTGAATAGAGCTAGAGAAGTATGTATCCCTCCTCACTCGGGTATCAGTAGAAGCGTTAGGGGATAGATTTGGGTCCCCATCGTTGGAAGGGAATGGATCATAACGCTGCAGGGTGACTGCCACACTGTTAGGTTCAGAGATTGCAAGATCATTGGCATAAACTAGTATGTAAGGTAAATGACTGGCGACCTGTTCAGGGAAGCCCTGGTGTTTCTCTCCAGAATCAAGCTCAGCGCAGAGAATGAGCTCTCCAGCCCGTTTCGATTCTTTTATGATATGTGAAATGTCCTTTGCATGCCAAGCCCCTCGCCTTTGAAGAAACACGGTGATGTTCCCTTTCACTAGTCCATAGGCAGAATTCTGGTGAACGCTTTGGAAAATGACGTTGAGCCGCAGGCTCGGAGACAGGTGAAGGAGGCGGCAGGATGAGTTCTTGGACCGCTTACAAAACATTTCCCGGTGCCGAGGGCGTTTGTCAGCATAGAAGTGAAAAGTGGCAGCAAGGATCATCTCTGAATCCTGCATGGATGTCAGATTGAAGCAGTACAAGGGCTTCTGGGCCAAGAATTCTGCAGGAGAGCAAGGAAAACAGATAAATATCTGACATCAAAAATGGTAATCAAACCCTTATTCCTATATAAGTGGATTAACAAATTTTGCTTTTCACTTACCCACTTCAAATCAGTTAGTATAGTGAGCTTGTCACTTCAGCTTAAAACTATGGTGAACGAAAAGAAGGAAAAAACCTAACAATATTTAATAGCAATATTACAGTAACATCGGGACTGTCCAACACATTGGGCACCTTTTGTATAGATGAGGGATAAAACTCTTCCCAGAGATTTTCAGTTTCAGACTACCTTTCATTCCAGCCAGGCAAGAAAAGCAATCCTTGCTTTTATTTCATTTATAACAAAGTCAAGCTCAGAGAAGCTATCAAATTTGCCTGTGGCAGAGCTCAGAATGGTACCTTACTCAGTATACTAGCTGAAAACCAGGTCTGCAGTTAATATTCAAGATGGTCTAGTCTAAAGCTGGCTGCAAAGATTCCTGAAAGATCTCTGGGTGCTAACTCTTTGGGCAACAGCATATGAAGTTCATCATCCATAAATGATGCAGAAGAGATATTTCACAAGGGGGCTGGAAGTAAGCAGTGCGACACATTTTGGGGGCCGTTACTCTAATGAGCAATCCTCCTTTCCAGTATACATTTTGTAGGAGATTTTTTTAAAGCACTGTGAAACCTACTTGGTTTCTAAGACTTGTGTTTTGATCTGCTTGAAGTTAGTGACAGCTACTGTTGAATAGGAGCTGACTCTTAAAATTCAAACTCCATTTGACATAGCTTCTTTTTAGATAGTTGAACAATTTGTGCTCAGGTACACCTCTACCCTCCTCTCAAGGCAGATGAACAATTTTACACTAATAACTGTTTACACCACGTTTATTTAAACAGTAGAAACCTCTGTTGGTATGTTAAAATGTAATCTCAGAATCCTAAAGACCATGCCTTCAGTCTATCATTGTGAAAAGTTGCTTTTTTTTTTTTTTTACTAGCTCAAGAGTATACAGGAAAGTGGTGGCAGAACCAAGAAGTGATTCCTGTTCTCCCAAGCTCAGACTGGTACTTAGAATGCATCAAATGACTACAGTGGGTAAGTTTGTATCTTCAGTTAACCCAAGTGGACAAACCCTCTGGCAGCCCTTTTTGATATACCTGTAAATTCTCTGGCAGCAGGGAGGAAAAAAACCAAAACCAAACAAAACCCAACAAACCCAACAGCCAGTCTTCCCAGAAACACTTAGGTTTCTTTTTCAATGCACTGTGGATGATGAGCCACAGAAATTTTGGCACCGACAGAAAGGCAGTACTGTTAACTGCCACCTGTCAGAATGTTCTTCCTTTTAAGCACAGTTTCATTTGAAAGATGGAAATAGTGCTACATCTCACTAAATTGGTGCTTGCTGTCTTCCAGTTCATGTCCAACCATCATTTGGACTAAACCACAGTATGTTAGGATGTTCATTAATCCCAGGCCCACATAGACAGTCTGAAAGTACAAGTGTTCAAGTATGCAATTTCCGTCTACACCATCTGTATTTTTGTCCTGATGCAGTGAAGTGGAACAGCTTGTACTGGTGCCCACATAATGGTTTCATAGGTGGCAGAGAGGCTGACAGAAACAGTATTCTGTGATGAGAACCTATTCGTTTCTGTCGGTTCAGGACAGGATTCCTATCAGTAAATTTTAATCAACACTAGTCTTATGCACAGGTGGTCATACTATGAAAAAAACTTAAGAGTTTAGATTCTATTCAAGTCTTTGAAGAATAGAAATTTCACAAGGCTGGTAGCCTATTTTTCAGACAAAGGAAGGGAATAATCATAGTACTTCCTTTAGAACACCAGGCTGTTATTAATGTTCGTTCATTTCAGAAGGCATGTTTTTAAAAAAAGGTCTATCCACTGCCTCTCCCCACCTAAGCTGTGTACAGTTGAAATTTTTAATAGTTTTTTTTTAGTAGCAGAATGCTTCTAGCACCATCAGTTCTATAGACATGACTATGAAACATATGCGTCGCTGGGATAAAGGCGTTTCAAACACCAGAGTCCTAGGGTTTCAGATGGGAAGGTAACTTGTAATGATAGCTCAGAGAAAGGGAGTTTTAATTAATCTAAATTAATTCTGCATTCTAGAGTGAAACAAACCCTTCAGAAGTCAAAATTCTTTGTAGAATGGAATAAGAATCTGTGAATCTGCAGCTACTGAAAAGCCAGAAGCCTGGAAGTACAGGCTTTTTAGAGATTGAGGAGACTTGAGTTTTGGGTGGAGCACAGTCTTATTTATAATATTGCATCAGATCTCTCAGGCTTTTACCAACCTGTCAGCCAAGCATTGTTACATTTTCCAGGTCTACTCTGAGTTGAACTGTACTAGCTGTATACATTAAAGCTGTTAATATTTTACTGATTATATATACCTCTGATCACTGTAGAAAGCTTCAAGTTAGGAATACAGGCAAGATGTGTGGAGGATACACGCAAGAGATTGGTAGAGGGAAAAAAAAGGCAAGTGGCCAAGGAAAGAAAATATTAGCCTTTCGTACATAATCCACATAGGAGAATGTTGCGTTGCAGTAAGTGAAGGTTAGCAAAACAGATTTACATGATATTTCTGATAACACATTTGTGAGAAAGAAATATGCAGAGAACCTAATTTAAAATATCTTAAGCTATGAAATTATGTTAAAGCAAGGCTCTAGAGGCCATAATTACAGTTCCCTGCATAATCTTGATTTTGTTTTCTTGCACATGCACATTATGATACAATCTTAATTAAACGGCTGCTATTTTGTACTATTCACCAAGGCCTTTGCTTTGTTTAGCGCAGAGGATGGATGGTGTTCAGGGAATGAACCTGAGCTGCAAGAGTCAATTTATGGGGAAGTTTCATGGCTTAGACAGCAGATTGCTGCCACAAAGACTAATTCCCCCCAATCTCAGCAACCTAGGTGAAGTTGGACAATAACTTAATATTTCACATTTGGTCACAAACCACTTACGACTTGACTGTGTAACTAACTTCAGTCAATTGGTGCTGTTTTCTAAAACTACAAAGTTCCCTGGAAACTGGAAGGCACCTAAAGAAAAAAAGAACTTGAGAAACTAGTTCATAGACTGTCTCTCAGCTCCTTATCAGAGAAATAATGAACTCTTGTGAATACATGTAGAGGTGAGCTGAAAGGAGGTGATCAGATGTTTGTGAAGCACTCTTCCTGAAGTGATAAGTACTGGTAGAGGAACATGAAGAAGTTGTTTGGAACATGTGCAAATAGCACATGCTATATATAAGCAAGTACCTCACACTGAATATGGAGAAATATTACATGTTCAATAACCCAGTCAACACCATCTATACCCTGTAAGGGATATGTAGGATGACAATACAACTGTGTAGTTGAGACTACCTCTATAATGTGTATGACAAAGGAGCAAACTAAGTCTGGACCAACATTTTGCACCTCTGGAACCCTCATCTTGACAACCCTAATTAACACTGATGCTTAAGTGTGCCCTAACAAAACAGCCTTAAGCTGCAGTGTAGGAACAGATTTTCTGAAAGGTATGTAGGGTTTGGTTGGAAGTCAGTCCATTGCTTGGGATAATGAAAAGGAAATTATTGTAGGTGTAGTCTGTTTTGCTTATCTCAATAGGATCAGAATCATCATCCATATTTTATAAAGAACAGACATTCCACATGTCTTGTTAGAAGAACATGCCAATTTCTTCTTTCAGAAGAAAACACTAGAATTTCTTGGAGGAGATAAAGAAAAACATACTACTGCCAGATAAGGTTCTTCACCCCTCCCTTGTCTTGTGTCATTCTATGGTTCACTTCAGACTGTTCATCACTAGGTTGATGAATTACAAAGAAATACAATTTATAGTCATAACAAAGGAGCATTGCACAGGAGCTTCTGCTTTTGTGCCATGTTACTGGGGAGAGATGGGATCCACTAGAGAAGGTACACAGATGGGACACAGGAGACAGGAGTTTTGGACACAGGTGTGCTTATTTCCATTGCATGGAAAGACAAGTTACTTCCAAGCATCTCTGCTTTGATTTCATGATCTGACAGATGAGCAAAATAATATTGATTTGTAATTGTTCAGTACAGTCTATCTGTGGGTAGAAAATGCTGCTATTTTAGTGTTTTAAACCACTTAGATGCAAGCAACTTGTTCAGCAGATTAATTAAAAATTAAGAAGAATATAGTGCAACCCTTGCATTGTTCCCAAATCACTCCTATGGTCCAGGGCCCTGGGTAGCAGCCAGTATCAGCTGCTCAGTTCACAAAAAAATAAGAATGATAGCAGAAGGTCATGGAATAACCATCCACAGTGGAAGTTCCTTCCTAACCCCTGTTAGATAGCAGCTGCTAGCTAATGATCTAGAGCATGACAATTTATTTCTCTCCCAAATGTCTGCAATTGCTTTATATCCTAACTCCTAGATCCCTAGATATTTTCATTAGCCACTTACCCTTCCATGGGACCTCCTCCTTGAATATTACATTTGACATAGGATAGAAATTAAGTTGGGGTGCACTAGAGAACATGAGTTATTGTGCAATATTATAACTGTTCCCTAAAACACTGTATGCTGCATTATATTCTATACATGAGACTTTTAAATGTAGGAGAAATAGATTGAAATTCACAAAAGCAAATTTTGAGTTCATCTATCAGATGTGCCTATGAAAAATGAATATCAGTTTCTAGAATATAACTTTTGTTAGATTGCCAGAAATATAATTCTTATCTTAAGAGCAAAGATCTTAGTTATAGTCTGTAAGAGTTAACGAAAGAAGGAAGACATTTTCCAGAAAAGATATTTTGGGTTTCCTTGGCAAAGGATGACAAATTTAAAGAGTATTAACTACACAAACCTCCTCTTTATTATTTTGAAGTAAGACTGGGATAATGTAAGTGTCGTTTTGACACAGTGTATATGCTCTTCCACCCTGATAATCAAGCCAAGTAAGGCCGGGGAGAGGCAGGTCAGACCTCTGTCTTCTCAGGTTTAGGCAGTGCACTGGAGTTAAGATCCCGAGCAGTTTTAGGCGGTCCCGTAGGCGGCACTCTTCCTAACACAAACTTGTGAGCCTGCGAGAAGAGCCGGAGGAGAGGACCTGCGGCGGGAGCACTCGCTGCTAGTTGCATGCTCCCAGTGTCTCTGAAAAGATCGTTCGAGCCAGTGCGATGTGCACTGGGAACAGCGCTTCTTTTGCCGATGGTTTGCATCCAGAGCAACGGAGGCTTTCTGAAGGGAGATACCTTGTTGCAGATACTCTCGGGGGAGGGGAGGGAGCCGGTGGAGCCGCGGAAGGTGGGAAGGCGCTCGCAGAGCGGAGAGGAGACGCCGTGTCCGTGTAGTTAGCAAGGGTCCCCGCAGTACTTACCCAGCGTGACACCCCCCGCAGTCACTGACCAGCTCGGCGCAAGCCCGTCACTTTAGAGGGAAGGAGGAGCGAGGGGGTTCCGGCGGTGACCCCGCGCCCGGCCCGTCTTACCTGGCCTGGCTTTGAAGCTGCGAACCGTGTTGCCGTCGCCGGGCCGGCTCCCTTCCCGGTTGTACTTCTCGTAGAGCTTAAGCATGTGGACAGCTACCATGTCCTGAGCAAAGCTGCCCAGCGCAGGGGGCGGCGAAGAGCCCCCGCGGGGGTCGCGGCCGGGGGAGGACGGGTCCTGGCCGGCCGGCGGCTCGACGGGGCAGGCGGGCTGGCTGCCGGGGCCCTCCCCCGCAGGCGAGCGGCAGCCCCCATAGCCCAGGGCCCACAGCAGGAGGCAGCAGGTCAGGCGGCCGGCCATCGGGGGAATGCTGCGGGGCGGCCGGGTGCGGAGCGGCGGCGGCTGGGTCCGCTGCCTGTGTCTGGGTCTCCCGGTTGGCCCTGCCGCACCGGGGCGAGGGGGCGGCAGGGCCGGGGAGGAAGGAGGGAGGGTGGGGACGGCCCCCCCCGCCGCCGCCACTGATGCCTCCTCCGCCGGGCCAATCCCCGGGCCCGGGGGTGAGGAGCTGCGGCCCGGGGGCGGCAGAGCGGGGCTGCAGCGGGGGTCCGGGTACTGAGGGAACTCGCGAGAGGGGACGCTGCATTCCTACGACGTGGGGCTTCCCCGCTCTTTAAAGCATAGCGGGGAAAGGATCTAAATTAATTAGCGCACAGCCACTGATTGGAGACACATGGCACCGCCGCCGCTGCGGCAGCGAGCGCTGCGGCAGGACGGCACCTTGGCTGCCTGCGCCAGCGGAGGAGGGGGGGGGTGGAGCTTGAAAATCATTTCTAAAAGATATAAGCAAATAGATAACAAGCGGGCAGGCAGGCGGTGGAAAGGACGGTAAGGTGGGCGGATGGCAGGGACAGCATGAGAAGGAATGGGTGCACACAAACGTGCAGAAAGAAGTGGAAGGGTCTTTTCTGTTTCGATCGGCAGAGCTGACAGTGCTGTCTTGGAAAGGCAACGCTGTAAATAGTGTTTGTTTCAAGGATCCCGGAGAAAAGAGAAGTCCCTGGTGGGTCTACACTCTGGAAGATCCAGTGTGAACTAGCCAAGAGTGCAACAAGGGTCACTGATAATTCCAAGCAGATACTTAAATAGTAGGGGTTAAAGGGGCTGTGCATGGGTAAACTTTCGTCATTGGGCTATTTCTATGTGTGATCTGAAGGAGGAGAATACTGGTGTGAATTTCTGAAGGATTTACATGGCTTAGGTCGGAGGGGGTTGATTTAAAAGTGAATGGTGCTTGTTGCGCTTATTCATCATGTGACACAGGTAGTTCTGAATCATAGTTTATAGTCACCCAGCGGGTATAAATGCTGGTATAATGAATAGCAGTTTTAAAGACAACCTATAAGGAGAGTGGTATATTTTAAGGGAATTTGTTCATTCTGCCTCCCTTTTTAAAGCTTGTCCTCCAGTAGCCAAGACAGCTACTTTTCTTGGAGAGAATACAATGCAATAATTGAAAAATTGTTGGAAAAAGCTACTGTTGCTGTGTATAACACAACTCTTTTGTGATTTTTTTAACCTTGGAGTGTCAAATCTGAGCAGATACTATTGAAAGCCTCTGAACCACAAGTTTGTAGTTTTTGGATCATGGAAAAGAAAGGTTTGATTCATTTTTAAAATTAGCACCAGGCCACATTGCTCTGTGCCCCTTGAATGTATGAAATGAACAATTTGCAAATACAAATTCACCCAAATGTACGTTGCTAAAGTATCAAACTTCCTATTAATTAATCTTTGCTTATAAATAAGCCAAACAATCCTTTGATGCTTTTTTTTTTCCCCCCTCCATGGTAGCATGCTCATGACCTCCACTGGGGGTGTGAGCAAACCTTTTGTTGTTTGTGGTTTTTGTCTGTACTGTTTCTATACAATCAAGGTCCTGTGAAAAGGAGGAAGAGGCAGCAGGAGGTAGGAACAAGCTGGGCTATTTTGGACCAATGTCCCATTAAAATGTTCTCTCTCTCCTTAACTCACTCCAAACTCCTATTCAAGCATACATTTTGTATCAGTCTTTAACCTGCACTAAAACCTGTAGGACACTGATACTTTGACATTGTTGGGAAAGAATTAAAGAATCAACCAGGGATGGCTAATATTTCTTGCCTTATTTTATTGCAGAACAGCAGGAATTCAAAGTCTTTAAAGCTCTGGTACTTTGACTCTTTTATGCAGCTGAGATGATGAAATAAAAATGTGTTTGGTAAAGGAATTCAAATTAGCACTGGGTCACATAATTCCCCTGTTCTGAATATGGCCAATCAATGGCATCTCTAAGGCATCTAGAGGCAAGAGCTATGCAATTTCTGCTCATGCAGAATAATATTCCTAGCGTGGAAATTTCTGCTAATTAAAGCTCTTGCCAAGTAGAGTCTTTTTTTTTTTTTTTCCTTCTTCTTAAATAGCTCAAGTCAAAGCTTTGCAAGCCAGGACTTGGGGAAAGTCTCCCTATAGTTAGAGCAATGCATTCAAGATTTTAAACTGCAGATCTAAGCTTCCTTTTAAAATCATTGTGATATAAATAGTATTACACACTCTTAATAACAACTTATATATGAAAAAAAAATCAACAAATAATTTTTTCTTATAGAATCAGAGCCATCTATACAAAGGAACTATTGTGACCTGTGCTTGTGTTTTGTTGTAGAACATAATGTAGGAAATACATAGGAAATATAAGAGGGGATATAGGGCACTCGGAGTAGTGTCTGTTCTTTTTGTTCTACGGTAAAATAACTTATTAACTCCCTGTAGAGTTAGGTCTATCTATACTAAAATAATTTTGCCTGACTTTATTTTTAATAATAAAGTCAGTAGCAAGGATAATGAAGGTTAAAACTCCAGGGAAGTTAATGAAACATAAATTATTAGTGAATTTGGGCTTCAATCCAAATTTCTGGTTACTACTTATTGTAGGACAGCTCATTCATTTTTCACTCACAAAAATACCTTGCTATGTGTAATGCTACACAATTAGCTAGGGCCACACAAGACCATTCCTTAGGTATGTAATTTATTAGAAATTAACTGAATAAAATGCACTAGGCTGCAGGTTCTCATAGAAACTGATGGCAGAACTCTAAAAACCCTTTTCACATTCTGTCCAAAATCACATGGTGTGACAAGAATGATATATGGTCAGTAAAAAAGGCTTTTGTGTTTTGTTCAGTTTTTCTGAACAATAGTGAAATTATCTTAATACCCAAAAAAGAACAAAGAGTTGTAGTGATGTTTAGGGGTTAGAGCAAGCGGAATGCTCAGAGCTGATCCAGAGCCCTGGAAGGCTCTTAATGTTGAAAGAAGATTTTGGGCATATCAAGCAGTGCCTATTGTTGGCAGGGAAAGCTTTGCCTCTTGAGAGGCACTCACTGTCCCAGTCCATCCCATCAGCTCAAGAACAAGCTTTCACCTTGGATTTCCATTCTGGATCCACACTCTCTCATATTCCAGTCTGTGGCGAGAATAGCCTTTCCCCCTGTCGGGCTCCCCATCCTTTGTCTTTAGTGACAAAAGTTTATTTTGTCTGTCTTGCTAAGAAGCAAGAGTTGCCTCTATTCACATCCTACCACACTATCAAAGGTGCATAATTACAGAAAGTAAGGAATTAGGAGCCAAGATGCACAGACTCAGTTCAGTTTAACATAATTTGTCCCACCCTACTGTAGATGTCCAAAACTGTTCCTATGGTCTGTGCTCTAGGGGTGCCTATTGCTTTTCATTGGCTGGAAAAGAAGTCTGTGCCAGCCAGCTGAGATGTGCAGAAGATGAATTTCACTCTAAGGGGGTGATTGTGCGAGGTAGAGAGCACATTCCTCTTGCATTAGTTTCACTGGCATGTGATAGCACATGCATTATTCAGCCTCAGGATTAGTGTTTTGCAAGACTGGCTTTAACTTCAGTTTCTCTTTACACAATTGGCATGTAACAGGTATTGGCATATTAATCCCTTATCCCCATCAGTAATGAAAATGTCATGAGTATCTATTGTTTTTCCAGTTTTATGTCACTGAGAGTTCAGGATTTATTCTTCCATATTTGAACACTTTCAGAACATCTGTTTATGACAGGTCTATCTATTTAGAGCCAGAGACTTGAGGTCCACCGTTTATGCTTGTAATGAGGATGCATAGACAATTATCAGACAAGCATCTCCCATTCTGTTCCTACCCAGAAGCTGCCAGCCTCTACTGGAGGATTATCTCCATGCATAGGTTACTAAGTGCAAAGATGTCAGCTTGTATTAGCAGAAGTAGTAATTCTGTGATGTTACTCAGCACTGGCCTGAAATGAAGGCCATGTTTTATTCTATTTTTTTTACAGCAGGCACTTTCAACTTTTCAGTGACCCATGCAGCACCACATAGAGTCATTTAAGCAGAAAAAAGGCTAGAAATTTTTTCCCATTAAGAAAGGGAAGCACACTTTTCCAGTGGAAATTCCAGTGGTAACTCATAGTTGTTGAAAACCTGGTTCATCCAGGTTGGTAATGCTGCCTTGGAACTTACCTGAACTGCAGTAGCTCCTGTCATGGTTTGAGAGATGTCTCCTTACTGTGAGAGGATGCCTCACAAGTGCCTGGCCATTGTGCTTCCTGGGATACGTATCCTTTTCTTCCATGGGAGAGGAAAGCTGCAGACCATGCAGGAGAATGAGAGCACAAGGCAATCAAACCACGCAGATTGTGGCTGAAGCAAAAGTAGACAGCTTTAGGGAGGAAAGGGCAGGGGGTGTGTGTTAAATCAAATTTCCTGTTCAAAAGAAACTTGAAGGAACTATTTCAAGCAGCCTTAGGCACCAGTCTTTAAGTTCCAGCCAGCAACCTATAGGGCTTTGAATTCCCTGTCCTTTTACTCAGTTTGTTTCCTAGGCAGCAAAGACTCCTACTGAGGTCAGTGTTCAGTACAAGTTCAGAGCTCAGCCTGATGCACTTAACAGGCAATATCGATACCTGCTGAGCAACAGTTGCCGGTGTAAACACTAGTGCTTTTCAAGAAAACAAGTGGGAATGGGAGATGGGTTAGATAGGCTTGGTGAGACTGCAGTGTACCATTATACACCCTGTGTCAGTGCTAAGATGGCCAGCTGTAATATGCATCTTTAGACTCCTGTCTACAAGAGGAATTTGAAGGCTGTGTAAAGAGTATGGGGGAAAGGCAGCAGCAGCTGGGAGCCATCCATGACCACAGCTGGTTTTGCAAAGATCTTCTTGCAAATTGGGTTGGGATCTCTCCAGGATTTTCTTGGTCTGAGTAATGCTGCAGACGAGAGGAGGATGTATTGTGCTGATAGTACAAAAAGGTTTCTGCATATGGTGGACTAGGTTGTCTAGACGGGAAGTATTTTAGAAGCGTGATGAGCAGCTGCTGACCAGTAGGTGGCAAGCGTGCCCCTAAGTCAAGGCTAACCCATTGTTCTCTTGTGTACGGGACACTGTCCTGTCCTTAGGGTGACAGTTGGGCTCACTTATGATCCTGTAGCATTTTCCTAGCGAGCAGCTCTTTCAGATAGCCCCAGTGTTTCCAGCTTGCATATTCATAGCCTTCTAAGCCTTATGATAGCTTTGGCTGACCTTCTGCATAGTGTTTGTGTGAGAGAGTGAGGTACTCTTGGTGCTCACAGCTCTCCCTTGAGCTATAACAGCTGTATTAAGGATCATGCTTTCTTAATTGCAAGTGATAGAGAACTCACAACAAGAATTATATTTTAATTAATATTTAAGATTTACATGTTATTTTTATTTCAAATTTGTTGGGTTTTGGATCCCCTGCAGATTTGGATACAGCTCTTTTTTCTTTGAACTGTGCTATGGTTTCTATGCAAGAATAAGTGGTTCTCATGCCCTTCCCAGAAGGGGCAGCACTGCAGTAATTAATAAAGGCAACAATGAATGTACTAAAGCCACTAAAGTCAGATCAGTGGTGTCTCTTCCACAGAAGTAATTGGACGTTGGTTTAGGTTCAGAGTGTATTAAGTACTGTGGGACAGAAGATGCTGCAAGTATTTAAGCAGAGCTGATCCTGCCCTGAGGTAGGGTGAAGGATGAAATGATCTTCTGGAGAGCTTTAGTTCCTAAAAATTCTGTAGTTCTATTAATGGAAAGGATGATAATTTATACCAGTAAAAAGACATTTACTACTAAATATGGCAGATATGCTAGGGCATTTCCTCCCTGTAAAGACTTATCGAGCATCTGTGTTTGACCCAAATACACTAAATCTATATTGCATCTTAAGCTTCTCTTAGTCTGTATGCAATGCAGAAGCATTTTTTAGCCTAGGTCTATTTGTCATCTTTCTGGAGCACATGCTGTTTGTTCTACCATCAGAGACATGGAGAGTGTGTGGTCTTACTTTTGTAATTATCTGGATCCATGCTGACATCCTTCCCTCAACCCTGCAAATACTTCAAAATGCATTCTTTTAGATGCATTCGTTCCCTGAGCAGGTGTTCTGAATGTGAAGG
>VYZW01032419.1:374-21236 GCA_013401315.1 Balaeniceps rex | reverse complement strand
AATGGTCAGGATTCTACATGGTGACAGTCTGAATCACATTCACGCAGTTTAAAGGTTCTTCAGATGAAAGAAATACTACTTCATGTAGAACTGATTAGTTTAGAAACTATTTTAGTTGCATCTTGTGCATTTCCCTGCTCTGGATTTGGGTGAGTGTTCCCTCTCTGATTAGGTTGGCATTCAAAAATCTTAAATCCTACATTCTGAGCTTTTATCTGTCTACATGCATGTGTCTTGCTGATGGAATTAAGACCAGGACTGAGTGTTTTTCAGAAGCTTACAAGCTGCAAACGAATTTGCAGTGCTAGAGGGACAAAAATGACAGTACTAGAATAATGCCTTTTTCTTATATTAATGGTCACTTTATCCCCTGTTCTCTGCTGAAACACACCCTCAGTGAGCTGGTTGTATGCTTTCACCTTGGTATCCTATTGTCAGTTTCTGAAAGGCAGCTTAAACCATTTACTTACAATTTACTTAACCAACAGAGAAACAGGAATTTTCAGGTAAGTGCATCCAGGTGCTCAGCACTTGTGTTCTTTTGAGGGATGTATGTGGTTTGTACTGGAAAACAACCATTAGACGTTGTACAAATGGAGTGGATGCACAGTCCTTAACAGGCTCGGAAGCTGTAACTCCTCTCTAGAAGTTACTTCCTGAAGGACCACAGCAGATGATCAGGTAATGTAAATGCGCTAGTTTATTGATGAAACAGGGCTTTGCTAATGCTTCTAATGAATTCTAATTGCTGGCCTACGCACTGTTCATTTCCCATGCCTAGCAGATTTTTAATGGGTGCAGAGAAGGCCGTGACAGGTGTAGAATAGGAGATAAGCTGTGTCAGTCTGCACTGAGGAATCTGGGATCTCGGTGATCTGTGCATCATCAAAGCTGTACCAGTTTTTGGTGACCGAGTGCTTGCAGAACGCCGTGTAGTGGCCGTCATCCAGAAAACCAGAGTGGTTCTGTAACAAACAACACAGTCTGTTAAAACAGAAGGCTCACTCTTTCTCCTAGCAAAGCTAAGCATTGGCAATCTTTTTTTTTTGTTGTTTGCACTTGGAAACGATGGGAGAGAAGATTCCCCTTTGGCCTACAGCGAGGAATATTAATTCAAATGCTTTAAGACAGCAAGTAGATTATGATTATGCTTCTCTATTGTGCAATATTAAATTTGCAACCCCGCTGTTAGCCCTGATAGGGGTCACTATAAGCATGCCCCACTTGCAGGGAGTGATGGAAAAAGAGACCACTTTTAGTCCTTATTTGTAGCCAGGATCCATGCAGGATCAGTTTGTGAGCTCATGCTGAAAAGGCTGAGGAGGCTCCAAGTGGGCATTCTGTGCCAGGAGTGCACGCTTTTTGAAATTGAGCTGTGATGGGGAGAAAGAGAGAAGTGATTACGTCTCCTCTCTTCTTTGGTTACATACTGTTACCAGATCATGTCTGTAGCAGGTAAAAGAAAAAGTGTATGAAAAACATATATATATATTTTTTTAATTTTTTACATATATATATAAACCCATAAATCATATATAGAAAAATCTTGTTACTGGTACATTGTTAGTGAAGCAAAGAGGAACCATGCTCTCTCACATGCTCTAACTGCAATTTTTAGGTGCCTGGAACAGCGAGGTGTCAGTTTGGTCAGAGCAACAGCCAGGCTCCAGCTGCTACCCCGAGGCAGGGCATTACAAATCAAAGCAGTAAAGGCAAAGCTCACCACCACAGCACACAGGCTGTACTCTGTGTCCTTGCAGAAAAGTGGGGAACTGTAAGGAGAAAGATCCAGATTGCTGAGCGGATAGCAGATGTCAGTTGAGAGTTTCCTTTTGTGGCTGCCTTGCCATTCAAACCTGAAATACAGTTTTGAACTATTTTAAATAACACTCAACTTCTTTCTTGTATTGTTGTGGTTACTTAACTGACTTTCCTACAGGAAGGGGAAAAACAATGAATGACTACCCAGCATTTTGAACTAAAGATCTGTATTGACATTGAGTACTTCTGTAAACTGACAGAAAATGCACCAAACCCACGAGAGCTGTCCAGCAAGAAAAGCAAAGCTCTTGCTTCCTGATCCTTCTGTCCATTAGAAATGGCAAAAGTCAAATCTCTGCATCATTGTCACTGTGTCTTAAATGTGTTGGACTGCACTGCTGTCAGCATTTCTTTCGTGCCAGGCTCCGTCTCTCTTTCCTCTGTAACTTTTAGTACAACAATATACTTTTAAACTTTTATAATGTGGCCAAGGGCTGCAGCTGTGGACCACAAGTTCATTTGAGCATGTCAAGGAAAGCAGATGCTGAAAGGGAAATTAAATAGTAACTTTACATAACGTAGTTCTGGGAAGCCAAATCATCCCAGAGTATTTTTCTTTATAGGTAGGGAGTTGTTAAGAATAAATTCTTAAATTTAGCATCTGGCCACACATGGCTAATAAAGTTTGCTAGTCAGGAGCTCTTACACTAATGCACTGCTCTGTTTGGTAGACCTAGTTGCTTAGACCTGATTTAGGAAGGGATAAACAAAAATACAGTGTTTCAGCTGCAGTAATGACAAGCAAAATGCCCTGTTTCAGTCTTGCACTTAGAACCCAAGTCACAAGCTCTCCCTCTTGCCACAGGAACTCGTATTCGCAGGGATGTCTGAGCATATGAACTGCTGTACTGCTCTGTAGTCAGCCCCTCCTTGGTGGCGTTTTTCTTCCCTTTGGAGAAGAGATCCCAAATGTAGTGAGTGAAATTTGGTGGGCTGGAGTACAGAGTAAGGCAGAATGCCTTGTCCGAGATTTCAGGAATGCAACTTGCATGTTTGACAGGTATATTTCTGTAACTGTCCATTTAGCTTCCAGCTATCAAAAGTACTAAAAACACCCATTTGCAGTGATTTTTTTTTTTTCCTTTTACGCAAGTGCAAGTGACTGTCCTCCATGCCTCACACATGCCAGGAAAGGGCCGTGTCCTACCCCATATAGACTGTACCTCTTTAGGTGAAAAATAATGATCTGCGGTGCCTTGGTTATGGTGGCCTTTACTGCAGCATCTTGTTTAGTTCCACACCAGGAACAGTGGATTTGGTTGTTCCAAGTCAGTGTGTCTTGCTGAAAGAAGCATTTGAGACAGTCCTGTCAAAGGGAGGGGGGGGGCGGGGATCATTTGAGCAAACAGTTCTCCACCCCTGAAGATCCTAAGCAAGGTAAGAGAAGGGTTTGCCATATTTTGGAGCTCTCTTCCCAATTGAAGCATGACGTAGCAAGGCTGACATTAAAAATACACTTGGAACAGAAAGCAGACAACACTGGCTTCCTTTTTCCCCCAAAAAATGAGGAAATACTTTGGTGAGTGAAAGAAACCCTCATGGTTGCTATCGAACAATCTTAATATCCCTCATCCCATGTCAACTCAGGAGCGTCGCTCCCATAACCTTACCAGCCTCTGTGGTCCAGAGACCAGTACGGAACCCCCACTTCTCTTAGGCCCAGTTCCAAGACTATCCATTAGTGCCCAGGGAACCAAAGTAACTAAAAACCTGCATCGTTTTAGTAACATGTATTAGTCTAAGCCACCTACTCCCACATGAAGCAGCAACCAGCAGGGATGTATTAGAAGTCGTACCTGCAGAGAGCACCCGCTCTTAGAAGGGATGGGCAGGGAAAGAACGGTGAAGCTCTCGGGTCTGTCAGCGGTGCTCTTGCATCCCAGGCACGTGATATCATAACTGAGTTGTCCCTCAAATAACTCTGTGATAATAGATGTTTCGCTGACACTCTCTCTGCTTGCTTTTGCATTGGTTACGCATCTTCTTTTGCTTGACTATACAGAAGAAAAAAATTAACAAAATGTAGATAACTAACTGTTTCAGAAGTGCCTTCACTGGGTTGTAATGGTTGCTGCCCACTGCCTGTGTAGGCTAGTAGTTACTCTTGTCACAGAACTTGGCTCTAAAGTGCTATTACTTGATGTTTCATACATGCAGAGTAAGCTAAACTCCTTTTCTGAGAGAAATTAAACAAAAATATAATATTCTGGATATTAGACGGGAGCAATTTAATTGCTAGACAAGCTCTTCATCAGTAGATCTGAAGAAGAGGAAGGCAGACATGGGGGCATGGCAGGCATGAAGATTTCAGGCAGATGAAAAAGGGGAAGACCGTAAAGCGTGGAAGGAGCAGGGAGAAGGAGAGGTGAGGATAATGGAGCTACAGACAGCATTACCATTTAGATGGGGGCTGCAATTTGATGTAGCATTAGACAAGAAGCAAATTAATTATTGTGTGTACGTGGGTATGAAACAAAGGAAGAAAATGACAATTTTTTAGCAGCCACATCATGTAGTTCGGAAGAGGAGGATAGGCAATTATTACATGGAATGCTAGGTCGTGAAATGCAAAGAGGAAACAGCTACAGTCCCCAAAACACCACAGCTGGGCTCTTACCTTCTTGAGAGCCTCGTGGAGCTCATTCAGCACACAGATCAGAAACTCCTGTGCATCCTGCTGAGTCTTCTTACTAAAATCTGGGTACCGCTTCCCAAAGACTGAATGAAAAACCTCCGGGGAAACACAGTCAAACTCTCCAAGCCACATATCGGACATCAAGCAGCCAAAGGCAGTCGCAGACTCACCGTTCTCCCTTGGAAAAAACAAACATAAATTCCAGGTGAAGCATGAAAAGATGGTGGCTCCACCTTCAAATGGGAGCATAATACATAAACTTAGAAAATATGCACAGGTACAGTATGGCTCTGACAGCCTGTCATTTGGTTTGAGGGACTCTGCAGATACTAGAAAGTAGTAGGAATCATCATCGAGACAGTAACTGGTATTACCATCAAAATGGAAAAAAAAGTGTAATGCTTAAGTTACCCAGCAAGGAAGAAGGACTCAGGGTCTGAGGCAGGGGAAGGAAACCAGCTGGTGGCTGATTTGACTGTAAGGGCCTGGTGGGGAGCTGGTAGGTGGCTGCCTCAGACATTCTCATGGCAACACGTATCTTTTGGAAGGAAAACGGCAGTGCCAAGCAGAAAAATATAAGTAGTGTGACTAAATCGACTTACTTGTGTAGGACTGGTTTGTACTTTCCTGAGAGGAAATACTCCACGAGCAGTGGCACGCTGCAGAGGCACTGCAAAATTGCGTTCATGTAGCATGTGTTGCCCAGATTCCTCAGGCCTGTGAGGCCTGGGCACTGGCTCTTCATCTCCTCCGTTGGTTCCTTGCAGGAATACTTCACACTTTCCAAGCAAATGGAGTCATACTTCCACCTACTAGGAAAAAAAAACCCACAACAGTGGAAATCTAAAATGCTATGGTGCTTTTTGTATTATGTTTTTTAGAAAGCAGTACTGTCTTGCAGGGACGTTTCCTGCTGTTTCAGGATCTTCTTCATAAGTCACATTCACATTTACTTTCATTAAGCTAATACTGTGGTAAAGACTCTCATCTGCCACACTAAGCTCTTCCCAATACAGCGAGATACATCATTAAGAGGTATTATTTCAATACCTGGGGTTTTAGTGTTAGTCCTAAAATCCCACTCAGTCTTTGATTCCATACACAGTTACTTGAAAACTATAACCAGCTGTAAATAGCTATCTTAAGCATTTCTCCCTACAGAATACATATTATGTTTCATTTCCTCAGTGGTCTGGTACTTATATATTTTCTAAAACCATAGGTTGCAGTCCAGATGCTAATATGAACAGGTTGCTTTTTAGACTTTTTCCATAAAATGTTACTTAATTCACGTTAAGAAAATTTTAGGTTTATTTTCTTGCTGCACAAGTCTGTCCTGGGCCAAACTGTCCCCATCCCCAATTAGGCAGAAGAGAGGTCCGAACACAGACCCTGCACAACCCAGCTGTACTCGATGTTGAATTTTTAAAGGCCGCTATTTTATTCTGATACAGAAGGAGGGAAAATTCAGAAACCTCAACAACCTTTGTAGAACAAGAAAAGCCATTTTTTTTCCCTTCAGCTCAACAACATGTGCCCAAGTTCCCATTTCTGGAGACCTCCCAGGCCAACAGCCATTTTCTACCATCTGCTACCTACAAAATAACGACAAAACTGTTTCCTTTTAAATTTCAATAACAGCAAAGCAAACGTTTCCAAACAGCTCTACCTATAGACCAGTCTCCTATGAAAATGCTTAATTCCATCTTTTATAGCCATCTCCGAGAAACACCGACTCGGAGGAGAAAACACGTTGGCACCGTCAGGCACTGAAGATGGCTGGGAAGCCACCGGCAGCCTTGCAGGGAGCCTGTGCTTGCCCCAGCTCGGGCAGGCTGCCTCTTGCCCTCATCTCTTCATACCATCACCTCTTCCGTCCCGTTTCATGGCATGACTAGCACAGTCCCGTGTGTCCTATCCCGCAGGCTCTCCTTGCCCCATCGCTTTGTGATGCCATTCTGTTCCGTCGGTTCTCATCCAGTGGAACGCACCCGGCCTGACCTCCCCCCGCCTCCTTCCTACGTGCCACCCAAAACTACCTTGGGAAGAGACGGGCACCCGCCGGTTCCACTGGACAGAGAGTTTCAGCCTGACCCACGTTTATTCATGTTTGCTCATCCTTGTATTAGCATTTATTATTGCCATGCTCTGAGGGAAGGGCAGTGATGAGTGAGGGTGTTGACCATAAAAAGAGGGAACTACCTCAAAAGATCACGCTGAATTAGTTTATCGGTGTTTAGAAAATTTTCCTGGGAAAAAGGGTAGTGGCAGAGAAGTGTCTTTTTAATTAGCTAATGAGACAGTGTAGCTGATCTCTGAATTTCATACAGCACTGAAGGGCAGCGGGTTTTCCCTAGTTAACATAAAATTTGGGAAGTAACAAGTATCCACAGAAGACGCCCAGGAAGCCATTAAAAAAAAATCCCTAATTATCTTACTTGTTAAGCTTCAAGCAAAGGATGTCTCCCATTACTCTTTGGACAGTTTATCTGCTGTCACTGCTATTAATCTCCCAAACTGAGTATCTGCAAACCGAGATATAAAAGCAACACCTACCCCCACTCCTACTATTAAAAATCTGATCTACATTTTTGTAAATGGAACTGTAATATTGTATGTACTTTACCAAGAGTTTAAAACGTCTTAAAATCTAAATTATAATCCCATGGGTTAAACCTAAAACTTTTAACAAGTATGTACAAATACCTGAATATGTACCAATATGTAAGTATATTCAGAGTGGGTTTTTTCCACCCTGAAATATTTGTTTAATTAAGTTTTGTTGGCAAACCTCAACTAGCTAGGAATTCAATCCTGCCTCTTTCTGCAAATTTATTCAGTTCAAATATGCAACGCTGTGATTGATTGTACCTAGATGGAGGTACTTTCTCAAAGGGCTACAGGTAAAATGGAGAAAGTGCATGTTGCAGATTTATCAAAAGACCTGCTACAGACCAACTGCGGTTGACTTGCTTTGCTTTGGATAACTGAAATACACCAGACATTTCCATTACACGTGCAGAGTATTTATGCACTCTTATTGTTATCTCTGTGCAGGTATAGATTGAGGCCTGTAATACATCTGTGGTCTGTACAGAAGTATAGGACTTCTGTAAATTCTCTGAAAGCCTGCTTTGACGTAGCCTTCATTCTCATTTCTATGACAGCATCTCCAAGGCCCTTTGCTTATTCCTGCAGCCCTTTGTGGGGAAAAAGAGTATGAATGAACTTCTAATAATGTACACCAATACAGAAATACAATTCAAATGGGAATTAAGACAGTTGCAACATTGGAAAAAATATCAAGAAAGGAGAAGAACAGCAAGGAATTAATTTTACTTTATTGCAATTTAGCCACTTAGATAAATTGTATTCAATGGGATGACTCTCCATATTTTCCTGATTTTATCTTCTTTTTCACAAAACCAGTCATGGTAAGTATCCATTCCTAGTTTGGAATACAAGGTACACTGCCAGCAGCTTGTGTTCTTCTCCTGGTTAATGAATTTTTGATGCTTTGTGTGATTTTTCTCAGTGTCTCCTTTATCCTTCATTTTAGCAGCTTTTCCAGTCTAAACAGCAAACCAAGAAAAGTCAAAATCAAAACTGTAATATTTTGATGATGGGATGTGTAGCTTCACATTTTGTTAGGGTAAGAAAGGGCTAACAAGGTTTTCTGGCTTTGGGTCACTAGCTTACCTGTCATGCAGTTATAAATACTCCTTCAAAGAAAGATAACCAATAATATAAATTGATTTTGTTCTTCTGTCTTCCCATGAACCATTTTTGTTACTGGTGAATGACATAGGTGCTTCCAGTACTCGTCTATCCCTGTTCCTAGTTGCTCATGACATGTCTTTTCTAGCCCTGGTCTCTCACGACTGGCAGATTAGATTCACACAGCCTCATCCCGGTTCCTGCTCTACACCGCTGCTCCCTTCCCACCGCCTGTTCGGCCTCAGGGAACGTCCCTCCCCAGTCTCCACACGCGAGCCAGATGATATTAGTTACTAAGTCTTGCTTAGAACAAATACCGTATTTTCTACCATGGACTTAACAGAAGGACATACGGACTGAAACTCATGTGGGATGGAGGAAGTCAGATGTTTCACACAAGCTTAGGCTGAGCTAAGGCCATGGCAGAGGCTGAGGAATGACCACAAACATCTGACTCAAACAAACAACACATCAGCAAATTTCTGCAACAGATCTGACCAGTTGCAGCAAGGGCATGAGGGATGAGGAAGCTTCCTCCTGCCTAGCATCACCTTCCAAGGGCAGCTTTCGTTAGTAGTTAATTGCATTTTTGTAGAAACAAGATGAGAGAAGGATGCCACTGGTTGCAATGGTCATTACTCACATCTTCTGAAAAGGCAAAGCCTGAAGTTTCAATCTCAGAAAATAATCAGCTCACCGTTTTTCTCAACTTCAAAGCTCCCTGCAAGAAAGAGTTTTTCAGGTACTGTTCAAAACGCAAGTTGTCCTAATCCTCCTCTTCCTGCTCTGCAACACCCCTCAGCAATTGTTGGGGCTTAGTTTCCACCTCTACCACTACTTATACCACTATCTGTATCTCACACTTAGCACAAAACCAACAATATAGCAGCATGGCACAATCATGGAAAACCACTGCCTGGAATTTTTCTTTTTTTTTTTTTTCATTTTATTAGCTTCTGGTATAGTGCAACAACACATGCTGACATGTCTTCACCCTTCTATATGGTTAAATAATACCGAGATATATTTCATTATTACTAATGAAACAGTAATTAGCCCTATACCCCCGGCACATCTCACCCTTCCTGCCCACTTCATCTGGAATCTCCACGTCAGGAACTTGCTCCTTGATTTTCTTGGCAAGCTTTTGTTACTGGACTAAATATTCTCATCATCTGCTCTAAAAAAAGCAAATGCACAAAAATAAATTACAACCCCCAAAGGCTTAGCAGCTACAAATTGTTCACAAGCTTTATGTTTACACTGATGTGCTAGTGCACGCAACCACAGTATTTTCTAGAGTAATTCAATGCGCTTAAGTTCTGGCCCCACCATAGCTGATGTGAAGGAATTGTACCTTGATTTCACTCTGTTAGTGATAAGCATGAGCACAGCCAACTGTTTATTTAGAGCAAGAGCACCAAAAAACATATGTTGTAAAACATACTGAGAACAGTAGACAGAAGGAAGGAACCAAGTAATTTGTTTTTCTTATAGAGGACGGGGAACAATGACACTGCAAACTATTTAGCAGTCGGCAGCATTAATAAGGGCTGTTTCAACTTCTACCAAGCCTTAAAAATGTTCTTACCAAAAGTAAGAGTCTTTGCCTTCCTACAGAGGGGAACACGTTAATGAAAAGAAGGAAGATAACTTGAAGAAATTTATTGAAAAGCAAGTACTATGGTCATATACAGGCTGATGGCAGCATTAAAAAGCACTTTTTGAAACCATCATTGGGAAACAATAAATTAAATTCAACCTGTAATAGCTGTCGTGCAGGTAGAACAAAATTTGTATTAAAAATGACAAATCTCTGAAATCATTAAATATATTGTCAGTACTTTAATAAGACTATAAATCCATATAGCTGAATTTTAGTACTAAAATCAGGAATGCTAACATGCATCATTCAAGAAGGCAAAAGCATATGCTTATTCCCACTTCCTGTGGAATCCAAATCAAGACCTTGATTTACTATTTTAACATAACACAATACACAAATCCACATCGGTGCTACCTACTGCAAGCTCAGAATTAACACCATTACTCTCACCACAAAATGGATTACTTGCAAGGAAGTGTTATTGTGAAAAGAAAGATTAAATAATCAGAAGTCTTTTCAGAAGCATTGTTAGATTTTAAAAAATGTATTTTTTTTTCCAATTGATCTTTTAGGAACATTCAACATGAACTGTTACTACCAAGTTTTCAGCTGTAGTCTTTCCCCCCCTCCAAATTCTTGCAGTGTTAAGTGTTGTGGCATTAAGTGAGATGCAACCACAAAGAATGAAACTGTAGGAAAAAACTGCCACAGGCTTAAAAGCCAAATCCCTCCTTTTTGAAATCACATGGCTGCTGAGCAGCAGCTGGGAAATCAGCTCACTAGGAGACTCACCTTTGCGTATTTTGCCACAATGTATTTGGGATTGTTTTTCTCTGAAATGTTTCAATGCCTAAATACTGCAAGAAAGCAGTCAACAATACTAAATTTGCTGGATTAATTAAAGATTAAGTTAGCTCACTCATATTTGAGGTTTTTGCATAAAGAAATATTGATGCTGGAGGAAATTAAAAGTGCATTTTAAAACAGAAGTTACATAAGTAACCAACACTAGCCTACAAGTACATAATATTCAGTTTAATCTGTTATTCAATGGGTTTTCTTCTAATGAAAATATCCTGAGGATGGTGGTAGGGAATGAAAACTATCTGTCAAGGAAAATAATGTAGCTTACCTATTTCTCTGTATGAGAGATATTCTTTAAATACCCTCTTAGTAGGAAAGTCACTGAAGCATTTCAGATTTTTACTAAAAATAATTAGAGAAGGTTTGAATTATATTCCTGTATTTAAAAACTAGGCTCTAACAAGATACACTGATATTTCGGTTTTGGATAGTTAACAGAAGTTCCAGTGCTGCTTCTACTTTCCTCCTCTTCAGTAATCTAAAAGAAATTTAGAAGCTAAAGGATCACAACTCTTCTCTATTCACAGAGCACTTCAGGAGTGATGAGGCTTCTGCAGAGGAGTGACATTTGATGTTCTCGACCAAATTAAATTACATGGGGTAATCTTCATGTTCCTACAGCCTGAAATCAATAGGACCTGGTATTATCCTAACATGGTCAGGCTACTTGTTCGAACCAACTTGGGGTTTTTTTTGTTGGTTTTTTGGGTTTTTTTTTGCCACCACACCTTTCCAATGCCTTCCCTGAAGGATACTTACATTTATGATTTTTTTCTGTTAGCGTGAAGGAGAAGATAATTTGTGAAAGTTGTAATGTTTACCCCTCTCAGTTTAGACAGAGGCTTCTCATATAATTCTAGCTGTAAGTCTCACAGAGTAAGCTAGCACTCATGCCAGGAAGATGTACAGAAATATGTACAGTGTTAACCACTCCAAGTCTTACATACGTTCCCCAGTGCTATTTGTCCCTTTCAGTCTTGGGAAGGCTTCAGGCCCTCGTCACTGCAACATGGAGCAGAGGGAACACTCCCGCACTATCACACACACCCATCACAAGAGTCACATCTGTTTATTTTGTTAAGAAATGAGTCACAGGCAAAACTCCTGAAGACAAGTATCATGGTTGTAAAAATTAACTGTGCATTGTTAAGTATTTGTCAGGAAACAAAAAGTTTCCTAACTTTTACTTACAATTTTCCCAAAAATAGTTTTCCTATTTCAATCTGATCACATTTTCACAACACCTGAGGCTCCTCTAGAAATCCTTCCCAATTTGAAGAACCAGCCTCACCTTAGAGATTAACTGTTGCTGTTACTTGGCTAAGAATATAGCATTAAAGAGGTGTAAGTACATCTTGAATAACTGCCCATCACCTCACAGCAATAGAAGGGGATGCAGTCAAGCATCCACAAAGCAGCTCCTAATTCAAAACAAACATCGTAAAGAGCTTTAAGTTTTTGTCTCATTTACCCCTTAACCCCATCACATATGTTTGTCTACTAGGAGAGTTTTCACTCCCCCTGCCCCCCAGTTTCTGGTGTTAGCCAAAGTTGAGATACCTCAAAGGCAGACAACTGCTGTGATCCAGCATGGCAAATTCTACTTTTCCGCATAAAGAGTTACTTAAATTCACCCAAATAACCTTTCGGACTAAGACGGACAGCAGAAGTCTGTAAACAAGAATAAATTTATTTTAGATTCTTTAAAGATTTATTGATATACAAAATGTATACAGTATTATATCCTTATAACATTTTACCTTTCCCCATCAAACATAAAACACCATTTAAACAGCTATTGTGTTCGTGCCTTAGTTCTGTATCTATAAGATACACTACTGAGTAAAAAATTTATAGAGCTATATACTGCCCTTTTAATTAAAAATTACAAATTAGTACCTATGTAACAAAAAAAAAAAATCGCAGCATGAAACTTCAGGTGGACAACAGTTTTTTCTTGCTGAATGCTCAACAATATTTGGGACAGTTAAATTACATTTTATTGGCATGAAAGGTGCATTGCAATCTCCCGTACTTTACATAATGCTAATCCAACCCTAGTCTCTCTTAAATAAGTACCACAAATAACATAACATTAAACATGTTTTCTACACAATTTTAAATACATTTAAAAGTTATGTGTACATTCGGTTTTGATATACTGGTTTTACAAGATCTTTGGAAGGCATAACTTCTGAAGCAGTCACTACATACGAGGAAAAGCACTTCCAACTTGTGTTCTTACAAGGCAACTTATTTGGACCAGTACATACTATTTCTTCTATTAAATATGATTATACCGGTCTATCATGGCTTTGTTACTATTTGACGGTGACATGATAAAATTGAAATGTATAAAACAAGAAATTTCATTATGCACAATTAGGGCTCTATTCCACAAAAAAACCCCAGCTTTACAGCCATGAAGCTGAATCCTGATTCAGGAGACACTCTCCCTCTACTGGAACAGATCAAGTTCCTACCTTCAACCTCAGTCTACTGGCATCATATACACACCTCACTTGGCTCTGTCCTCTTCAAAAGGCCAGATTAAAAGACATCTGGTGAGAAAACATTAGTGGAACACTTCCAAAAACGCTCAAAGTATACTCTGGCATTACAGAGGTAGGTGCTTTCTCCTGTCTTTTGCTGATCGACAGTTAAGACAGCTGCCAAAGAAATGCTTTACCTTAAAACATCAACTGCCAAAATCCTTTTGGTTGAAGGCAATATTGCACACCACAGGACTACAGAGAGAAAATCCTCCATTAAACCAAAACAAAATAAAAAATAAACCTTCTGCTAAAAAGCCCCTTTAAAAACAGAACTTAAATACTTGTCATTATTCAACCTTTAAAACGATCAGCCGCCAAGCTGTTCACTGTAGATGGTTATGACAAGTTGTTAGGTCCTTAGATTATGGACCAGCCAAAATTCCACTTAGACAGCAATCCTTGTTTTGATATATCTTTCTTTTAATTGTAGTGAAGGAAAGATAAGTGACAATTTTGTGACATTCCATGAAGCAGCCACTGATTTGGTCACATCATTAGAGCATCAGACGAATAGAATTAGCTGAATCGGATTCTTTGGTGCAGCTTCCAGGCTGAATTGTCAATTCAGGGGAATCATCCTGAGGAAATATGATCTTGTCGGGTGTGTAATCATTCCTCTTCAGATCTGTACAAACAAAATTAATTCATATTTGATTACTATTTCTTGAGCTAGTAGAATCAATGGGGCATAAAAGCCTTTCAAATAACTGGGTATGCATATGTGCTTATAAAGAAGAACTCCTCAATATGCACTATGTCAAAAAAGGATGTTTTTATCATACATGTAATCGGAAGCCTACAGCTCTGCTTTAAAAAGCGATGGAAACCTCAGAATTACTTTATTTATAGATATTATAGCAAATATTGAGTCAACTCAATACTGGTGAATGAAATTAAATCCAGTTGGTGGCCGGTCACAAGTGGTGTTCCCCAGGGCTCAGTTTTGGGGCCAGCCTTGTTTAATATCTTTACCAATAATCTGTATGAGGGGATCGAGTGTACCCTCAGCAAGTTTGCAGACGACACCAAACTGGGCAGGAGCGTCGATGTGCTCAAGGGTAGGAAGGCTCTGCAGAGGGATCTGGACAGGCTGGATCGATGGGCCGAGGCCAATTGCATGAGGTTTAACAAGGCCAAGTGCCAGGTCCTGCACTTCAGTCACAACAACCCCATGCAACCCTACAGAGGCTTGGGGAAGAGCGGCTGGAAAGCTGCTTGGCAGAGAGGGATCTGGGGGTACTGGTTGACAGCCAACTGAATGAGCCAGCAGTGTGCCCAGGTGGCCAAGAAGGCCAACGGCATCCTGGCTTGTATCAGAAATAGGGTGACCAGCAGGACCAGAGAAGTCATCCTTCCCCTGTACTCGGCACTGGTGAGGCCACACCTTGAGTACTGTGTTCAGTTTTGGGCCCCTCACTACAAGAAGGACATTGAGGTGCTGAAGCATGTCCAGNTTTAGATTGGATATTAGGAAAAATTTCTTTACTGAAAGAGTGGTCAAGCATTGGAACAGGCTGCCCAGAGAGGTGGTGGAGTCACTATCCCTGGAGGTATTCAAAAAACATGTAGACGTGGCACTTCAGGACATGGTATAGTAGGCATGGTGGTGTTGGGTTGACGGTTGGACAAGATGATCCTAGGGGTCTTTTCCAACCTTAATGATTCTATGAACTTTCCATGGAAATTGGATCCTTCCATGATCTGTTTTGATGTTACCAGGATTTACAACTCAAATTTAAAATAAATGACCTCTCTTCATGTGAGGTCACACCCTTGAAGTGTGAAACAGGCAGGAATCATGCAAGTTCCTTATGTTGTTCTACTGAAGTCTAAAAGCCTGATACAGAGAAACAATTTCAAGGTTTGAGATGAGTGTAGTGTAGTCCATAAAGCAAAAGTATCTGGAATTGAAGTTTTTAACAGAATGAATTTCTGCAGACCTGGACATGTTTTTAAAGCCAAACAAACAAAAAAAACCAAACAGCAAAGAAACAAAACACCTCAATTAAAAAAACCCCCAAACACCACACAAAAAAACCCCCACCAAACCCAAAACAAACACAAGAACCATTTTGTTTAAAAAGCCTGAAGGTTTGCAATCATCTTGATCTGCTTTTCCCACTTTTTCTAGGAACCTTTATAATTTTTTTACTGTACCTTCTGAAGTCTTGATCAATCTAGTCTACCTTCCTCAAATACTGTGCATATGGATATAGAACACACAGACATTCTTAATTCCTTCATTTAGGATTTTATCTTAAAAAGGAGTATTGTTTTAAAAGCCCAATTACAAAACTGCTGTTTATTACTTATTCCACTTTCACAGCATGACATAACGATTTTATTACATATCATACAACATTTCATGACATGGGTGTTTCAGAAGAAATACAGCAACTCTTACCAGGAAGTTTAAGTTTCCTGCAGCAGGAATTACAGTGATGCTTTGCTCTGAAGTTTTTTATTGCATCCTCTCCCAGATTGGCCGGACCAAACACCATATCATATGACCTTAGAAATAAAGTGCATA
The DNA here is from genome assembly GCA_013401315.1 of Balaeniceps rex. Lineage (NCBI taxonomy): Eukaryota > Metazoa > Chordata > Aves > Pelecaniformes > Balaenicipitidae > Balaeniceps > Balaeniceps rex. The sequence continues at coordinate 5,508 of VYZW01032419.1, read as the reverse complement.
TAAACATGGGTTACATGTGTTCTCTGGTGAAAATTTTGTAATAGTTTTCTTTAAATCCTTCTTTAACCTTACCTTTTTTCTCCAGCTTTTATCACAGAGGGATCTGTCAAATTTTCACCAACACCTTCAGACAGCACATGAAGAAAAAGTTAAATCTGATACATTACATAAATGCATTAATATTAAAAAGCCTTGGCATCCTTAGCTATGACTTCTCAGCTTCCCCAAGAACAAAAGTAGAAAAAAAAAAAAACACAACCCAAATGATATGTGATACTCTTTACCCTTACAAAAATTGCTTCTAAACAAGCACTTTGTACTTCTCAGATTTCTTCCACCTATTTTTACATCTGCCTGCAATTCCTAACTTTAGTTTTCACCTGCATGAAAGAAGTTTCCAATATAGTTCTTAGAGCCAGAATATCTGACACACAATTCAGGATAAATACAGCTTACCATATTTGCACTACACAGATGTGCCAAAAAATAGGAATTTTTTTTTATGGTGCATATCATTAGGAAAAGACGTATATATTTATATTCCCTGTGTTGCTGTAAGATTTAATACTATTTTAAATAAGACAACCATAGATTCGGATTAACTAGACTCAGATGCACTAAATAATGCTAGTTATTTATTACAGGCATACGAATTCTTAATAAAACGCTATCACATCGTGGCCCCAATCCCAATTTCAAAATAAGGACACTACCTTGCAGATCTAGTACCAACAATTCTCCTCTTGTATACTCATATGTCCAATGGCTGAAAGCTAGCATAACCTCCTCTAGCATGTTAGTTGGAATTATTTCATCACCATTATTGTTGTTATATTTTCTAAACTCTCCAGTCATGCACTCTTCAACTGCAAACCACTGGCCAGCAGAGTGGCAATACAACAGGAAAACTTCCAGGAACCTAGTAAAAAGCATATTTAAGGAATATATTTCCGAAACAAAATATATCATCACTACTAGATTTTTATTTGATTTACTAATAATTTAAATAATTTGAAACTATTACACAAAGTCATTTATATTATCACACCAGGCTAGAATCGGTGCAAAAGGTATCAATAGAAAATACTGCCAAGGATAATTCTGCTTGACACATTCATAGTAATGTTCCAAGACATATATTCACATATCAGTACCTTAATATATTTGATCCATCTGTTAACAACCCAGTAGGCATTCTTCTATGTCAAAAGCATGCATCGTAATGGAAGTTTAAGTACACTCACCTTGGAGAGTATGGAATGGATTTGGGCTTCATTTGATTGAAAGCAAAGGTGAGCTTCTGTGCTGCCCTCTGCTGTTGAATTTCCTACAATTCAAAGCCCGTATTTCATTAGCTGCATTATACGACAAGGAACATTAAGGAGCCAAAAAAGCAGCAGGAACAGTTAGTGTCTATTCCCCCAAGAGAGTCTAATTACTTGCTTTTTAAATTATGTCTATATTTTAAGAGTTTGAGCTCTTTGATTAAGTAAACCGTACTGGAGCAGAGTTTTTAACCCTTCANTCCCTGGGTGGGCCCCTTGTCCATCTTTTTTTTTTTTTTTTTTTCTTTTTTCTTTTTTTTTTAATAAGTATATTTTTCGGGGAGGGGTGGGAAACCCGTTTAACATATAATGCCTGTCTGTGTTTAATAATTGACTAGAATAAATAAAAAGAATAAAACTTACTCTCAAGCACAAGTGTAACACAGTGTCCTCCTTATAAATGCTTGACCAAGTATTCACAACTTCAGGAAGAAAAGATTTGATGATATAAAGATGTCCTGATTTCAGAATATCATATTCTGACCACGTGCATACTACTTTAAGAGCTCGACGTAAACCTCCTCCCATCTCCTCTTTACTTAAAAATTCAATTTTAGCACAGAGTCCTAGTTGCGACCAGGAAGACATGCTGTTGTTCAAGATGCTGGGAGAACTTTCTTCAAGGCGATACACAGTGACTGGTTCACCTACGTTACAACACAAAAAGCAATTACTGCATTTACTTTTCCAAGTTTAAAATTAAAAGCACTGAAAACCTACAGTTTCTTAGATTTCAACATGCTGCAATAGTAAGTTGTTACTAACATCCTGAATTAACAAAAAAAATTTAAACCACCCAGTGGGAAGACCCCACTCTAACTTCTTTCATACAGCAGCATAGTAGTACAGTGGTTTTGTCCTCCGAACTTAAACTATTAATGACACTGTTCAAACAGCATTAAGAACAGTGACTAAATGTTTGTTTTACACTTTATATGAGTCAAGACAACTTAAAGGAATCCTTCCAGAATAGTTTTAGAAACACTGTTAGTACAATACTATCATCACTGTATCACCATTTCTGAGGACAACTATAATTAAATCTAGATTTCATAATCAAGTGAGCTGCCCTAGAAAAGGTGTCATACTCATTTATATTTTTGAGTGCTACAAGACAGACACCAGACTTGTTTTAGTTCACTGTAAGTTTAGTTTCACACTTGCTGTGATCATTCTATATTAGAAGGAATCTGTACAGAGTTTACTTTGTTTTCTTCCCCAAAAGACCATAGCGAACCAGCAACAAGAAGTACAATTCTTACCTCTGGGAGGCACAGGAGTGAATGGAATGCTCTGTGATAATCTCATCAAGTTATTTCTTTCTACAGCTAGAGCAAAATTACAGCATTTGTTAAACTTTAAGGATCTAATAAGTGTCATTAAAAATATGATCATTAGTTCATAAGAGGGACTGACCTGAGTAATAGTAATTGATATCCATGATAGGCTTGAAAGGAGAAGCAATGCCTGAAAGATTAAAAATAAAAGAAAGAAAGGAAAAAAAAAAAAGATATACTGCCTGCTACCTGTATTGTGTATTAGAATTACCACATGCAAAGAACACTTGCCAGGTAACTAGAGTTTGAAAAAGATTTGCTGTGCAGAAAATTAAGTATCATGCTTAAAGTATCAAAGTTTAAGTATCAAAGTTCTTCAGTACCTCGGGGGGGGGGGAATAAAATAAAAAAATGTAGTGCTCAATGGTAGGCTACTTATTTAAAAAAAAAATTCACACTATTATATGTCTATTAAGTTCCAACTTATCAGTAGTTAAATACATTCTCACACAAGACCCAAATACTTGCTTGTATGAAACGCTTCCAGCTTGTTTATAGCAGAAACAAACTTACCATTCAATGCATCTTCTTCAGGTGGCCTGTGAAATGCCACAAAACCAAAAGTCATTGCTTCTTAAAAAACTTATTTTGTATTCACTGATTTTGACACATCATCCTAGGTCACCTTGTTAACCTCACAGTACTGCTTTTATCCTATTTTTTCAAGGGCAGTACAGGTTTCTTAATTACAAAATGGTAATGGAAGGCTGTTAAGTAATCTCATGTTTTTAGAGCTATACTTTAAATACCACCAAGTCACGCACAACATTATGTAAAGTTTGCATCACAAGAGCTCATTCCCACAGAGTTGCTTTAATTAAAACTTGTTCACAATAGCTTACCATTGANTTAAGCCTTGTTTTTTCATTAAACACAACTGAATACCACTATAGCCAAAGATGTCAACCAAACAGAAAACCAAATCAAAATATACAGTAATAAAATTGCTCCATTATTAGAAAGCTTACTTACATTTGACTGCTATTTGAAGGTCTACCCTGTAACCAATCCTTTAAAACAAAGGAAAGGAGAAACAAAGAAGGTTTCAGTTTTTGTAAGGAAAACACAGTATATTTAATTGGAGGTGAGGTGGTAATGTGTTTTAAAGATCTTGCAGTACAGCCTGTTTATTGGAAATACTTCACCAGGCGGTACCAAACTGCAGTTGAATGGAAAGACTCAAATACAACTGATGAATGGTAGCTACAGTTAAAAGGATAAGGCTATATATTCACTATTGTTTTATGGATTATATAAATAATTATTTTCTTAAACAAAAAGTTGTGGTTTTTTTTCCATAAACAGGAAGCAGCATCTGTTTTCATAGTGAGAATATGCACAATATGTAGTAGAGAACATGCACAACTCCTTTCCTCAGTCAACATAGGTTCCCTTCTGTTGCCTCCTTGAACAAATGAGTCCACAAATCAGTATTATTCTTTACACAATCTGTTTAATCTCCTTTATTTGTTCACAGTTTCTAGTTCTGCTTAACAACAACAAAAAAGGAGGATACAAACCGTCAGTAAGGCTGCTTTAGAGTCTACTTGCTGAGTGTCTTCACTCGATGCTCTTCTACTCTTGCTGTATACTACAAATGAAAGAGATTCATAACTGGACGAAGAACGGCTTGTATCATTGTTACTTACCTATTTTCTAATATTAAGCAACTAGACAGCTTAACGTGGCTGTCATAAAAAAAAGCCTGACCCACAACTATCTGATCTTTACAAGTTTCCAACACAGTGCTGAGTAGAACACTTAGCTCTTTAGGACACTAGCTATCTGTGGCAAATACAAGGTAACAGAATTAAGCTAGCATGACTAGAAGAACCACAATGAGACACAGGAGCAGATTCAAGTAGCACCAATCATGAAAGTATTTCAAGATGCTTTAACTTTTTGTGTTTCCTTTGTNCTTACCGTTCTGTTATCAGATTAATAAGGTAATGGCTTTAACAGTTAACTCAGGGGATAATTGTTAACAAGCGCAATGTCTGCACAATTTCAGACAAGGTTTACAGTTTGAAAGGTTGGGTAAAGACCTTTACCAGGAAGCTAGCTCCTTAATAAGTGTCAACACAGTCATTTTCATTTAACGGCATGTTTTGCCTTCTGACATGTGACCCCATTAATCTAAATAGAACTTGTCAAAGCATTCCAGTGAACACATTCAGTTATTTATTAGAAAAAAACCTTAAGCCTTGTTTTTTCATTAAACACAACTGAATACCACTATAGCCAAAGATGTCAACCAAACAGAAAACCAAATCAAAATATACAGTAATAAAATTGCTCCATTATTAGAAAGCTTACTTACATTTGACTGCTATTTGAAGGTCTACCCTGTAACCAATCCTTTAAAACAAAGGAAAGGAGAAACAAAGAAGGTTTCAGTTTTTGTAAGGAAAACACAGTATATTTAATTGGAGGTGAGGTGGTAATGTGTTTTAAAGATCTTGCAGTACAGCC
>VYZW01032416.1:2345-21688 GCA_013401315.1 Balaeniceps rex | reverse complement strand
CTTCCAACCCAAAGCATTCTATGATTCTACGATTCTATGGTGGAAGGCCACTAGATTAGTCAGTCATGACTTTTCCCTGATGAAGCCATGTTGGCTGTCTGTAATTACCTCCCTGTCTTCCATATATTTTGACATGTCTTCCAGGAGGATCTGTTCCATATTATTGGGCATAGAGGTGAGGTGAATGCTGAAAGACTGAAAGCCTTTCCTCATGGAGGTGAGATGAGTGCTGGAGTAGTTTGTGAAAGTGCTCCAACCACTATAATAGGAAAAGGCTATTTGACATCGTGATCACTGCCACATTTTAAAGAAAAGAAGCCAGCTCTACCTCATCAGGTGCCCAACTTCAGAGAAAAGCTAGACAGACTGGCTGCCAAGAAGGCATAGGTGCCTAGCTTCTACCACTTCTGTGCTTAGCCAGTGAAGAATGATAGTCATCTAAGATAGTAAATCCAAGTAATAAGCACTTGTGATTGATTTTCTAAGATCTTGTATTAGAAGACTTCAATTATTGCACTAAGGCTAGATGCCCAACATCTGTGCATAACTGAAGCATCCAAATTATGGATTTCAGCCAAAATTCCAAACACATTCAATACACATAACAGAGTCACTTTTCCACATAATGAACTTTGCAATGCTCTCTACATACCCCTGGAATATCCTAGCCATTCATGAAAGCCTGGGAAATATGACACAGGAACTATGGAAAAGCCACATCTTTCTAGGCTAGCACATGGAAGTCAGGCAAGATATGTCAAAGCATCTCAAATATTATTAGACACATGTTTTCATAACTGAATTGAGTACTATTCCTTTCAAAAGCTTTATCCATCCTATAGCCATGCTGATCATATGACCGAGTTCTCTTTTTAAACTTTCTCTACCTGCCATTGCTTGATTCTATAGAATACTGGATATGTTAGTGGGCTGAACCTCCACAGAATACTGGCTGTAATATTCTGGGAGATCTTGTATCTCTGTGATGTCTTTACATGCCTTCTGCTCAACAGAAATGTAGCAGTACAACTCTCCTGGCACCCTTCCTTGAACTGGAAGTCAGACTGTGATTTTGTCATGTCTGTGTGCACTGTGTAGTGTGTATATATATCCCCACATATATATTTACAAGCTTACATATACATGTATTGAAGCTGGCTAAAATCTGCAATTTTCAGAAAATAAATATCAACAATTCTATTTTTTTAAAGAATTATGAGAAATATTTGAAAAATATTGCCTGGGTTATGAGTGTCCAGTAATAAAAATTATGTGTTAAACCTTCTGTACTATTAATGACTAATTGCTATAGGCAGAATAGGAAATTTAAGCTAAGACTGCAGGGTTAATGTTATTCTAAGTGAAACAGATAAGACCTAAAGTTTCCATCTAACAACTTAAAAATCTGGAGTAAAATAAAGCCTGGAACAAACAATGTCTGCCTAAAGAAAATAATCTTCAAATTTTATTTAAAAGTGGATCTAAAATGGGTAAGTTATTTAAAATGAGAAAATGATGGATCTAAAACACATTGTAAGGAGCTTTAAATAAAAATAAAATACCTATATTTTTAATTATATGTAATTAAAGTATATTTCAAAGAACATTTGCTTTAAAAGACTATTTACAGAGAAATAAAAAATGATAATGAATTCTAAAGACTCCAGTGGCATAATTTCAAAACAATGCAGTGAATTTATTAAATTTGACATGGAGGATAAATATAATTATATAGGAAAATGCTTATTTTTATTTCAGACGTTCTTTCAGAAGCCATGTATCACTGGTGTAGGGCAAGTTTCTCTTTAGCATGTTTACAGGAAAGGTACAAATACATTTAGTGGCAATGGCATCAGTTTCACTTAAACAGTGTCAACAAAGACATATTTAGTGTTAGCTAGTGAAAGTAGGCTAAATGGTACTGTACCCACTCTATTTGTTGGAAGTGCATTAAGGAACAACAAAGAAAGACGTGCAATATGTACAATAGGTAGAAACAGATTCAAAATAGCCCTGGCCCTGGTGGTACCCATTTTAAGTATCTAAATGAAATATACTAGTATAGTGCATAATTCAAAATTTGTCTCCTATGTAGAACATAGGAAGAATTTTGAAATTACAATGAATCATAGAATTGTAGAACAGCCCAGGTTGGAAGGGACCTCGAATGATCATCTGGTTCAACCTTTCATGAGAGAGTCTCAATGAGATTATTTAGCACTTTGTCTAATTGCATTTTGAAAACCTCCAGTGACAGACTCTACCATGTCCCTGGGAAGGTTGTTCCAGTGGTTGATTATTCTTACTGTAAAAAATTTCTTTTTTATATCACGATGAAACATCTCCTGGAGCAACTTGTACTCATTGCCCCTTGTCTTCATGTGGCTTCTTGTGAAGAGAGAGCCTCCACCTTCTTTGTAGCTGCCCTTTAAGTAGTGGAGTACTGCGATGAGGTCTCCTTGAGCCTTTTCTTCTCCGAGGAGAAGAGACCTAACTCTTTCAGTCTTTCCTCATAGGGTGGGTTTTCCAGCCCTTTGATTATCTTTGTGGTCTTCCTTTGAAGCCTTTCCAGTCTGTCTGTGCCTTTTTTGAATTGCGGGGACCAGAACTGGACACAGTATTCCAGGTGTGGCCTGACAAATGCTGAGTAGAGTGGGATGATCACATCTCTATGTCTGCTAGTGAACTTGATAATAAGGCCTCATTTTTCAGAATACGAGAAGACTGAGGAAAGACTAGGAGACAAGGGTTTTGTGCATCTATCTGATATGTTAAGGGTGGAAAGAAAGAATATAAAAATTCAGAAACCTGGAAATGTGGAGATTTTATTTTAATACAATTGTAGGATTTACCTTTTGTTTTACTAATATACAGAATCAATGTTATTCTTCTATATTGAACTATTCCCCCGTGCTTGCTATGCAAAAAGTTGTCAGTGTTACAGTGCACCCTGAAGCAATTTATTTACATCTATGGAGTGACACAAAATACAAATGAAATGTTACATAGTTTGGCAGGATGTGCTGTAATTCTTACGCTGTGTTTTAGAAACAAAGCAAATAAATGTTCATGGCAGGAAATTGCTAACTAGTCATTGTTTGAACTCTGTGCTTTAGAATGGGTTGTATTTAATAGAATCAAATAAAACTTTCTCAGTTCAGTAGTTTGCCACCTTGTATTTAATATTTAATGATAACAGTAAACAAATGCTTATATTTGTACTTCACATCTATACATAGATATGTATCTCTGTAGGTTTTTCAGACAGACATAGGTACCTGAGACTTCTGAAGTATTCTGTATCAAATATTGGTTTTCTTAAACTTAAAGGTTTGTGCACTTGGGATCTCTCAGAAAAAAAATTAGCTCAAATTAACTTTCAGAGTAAATTAATTAAACCACACTAAATAAATTTGTTAATATTTTTGTAAATGAATTACATAGGCTACTTCATAAATTTAGATAAATTCAATTTCTTTTGATATGAGCTTAATCTGGTTTAAGTAATCCACTTTAAATTCACAGTCTTAGTTTGAATTTATTTTCCTGAGTCTCCCTATGTAGCCACATTCAAGGGCAACATCTAGAGTAAACTGAAGAACTCTTTATAGCATGGATGGGCATAACTCTGCTACTTTTAATCCAATAAACACAGGCAGTGCCCAGCTATATTTTCTCCTGCGAAATATGAATAAAGTTTGTAAAAGTGTATAGTCCATTACATTTTGGTTACAATAGACTCATTTACTAAGTGTTCATAGTTAATACTACACTGTTACTGTAAAATGAGCATCAAGTTCAGCCTCATTAAAGTTTTACACAAGAAAAATATTATATATTCTAAATTTGTTTCATATTTAAAGGTAACTGGTCAAAATATTTTAAACTTTCAGTTGCTTAAAATGGTACTCAAAATTTCTACAGATCTCAGATACATTTAGCCATAGCAGTCATACTGTGAAAATTTCAAATTCTGCACATCACTAAATCCTACTACAATTTCATCAAAGGTTAAAAAAAGAACCTCAGAGAATGCTTATTTAACAAGAAAAAAATCTAGTTTTCCCCAGTTACTTTAGTAAATTCAGTTAACCATTGATGTTGCTTGCATGTTTCTCATTCAGTATAGTACTGAGACCGATTATTGTTTACAAATGTTCCCTAGAGAGGATGCTGTTCTAAAAATAGGTAAAGGAAGTTAAGGTGCTTCTGGTAAATCATTATATCTGACCTCTAGCTGCTGTTCTAGAAGGTGCAGCTCTCCTATAACCTGTGTGTCAGATTTTTCAAGTATCATGGATGCCTTGGATGCTTAGAAAATTTCATATGGCAGTAGATGAATATGCTTGAGCAGCTATATATCCCCTGGAAAATAAGATTATCCCAGCAATTTAGACACAAATTTCAGAATGAGGCAGAAACCATATATGCTCATTTATGCTCATATGAGCTCAGAAACTGTATATTCTCATTTCTCTTTATTGACTACAGTGGGAGATTAGGGTGGCTACCTGAGATTTAGACATCTAACTTCAGGTACTTAAGATTTCGTATATGAATTCTCTTTCCACCTTCAAAATGAATGCTGAAATAATTTATCTACTCTAAAATTACATTCAAAATAGACATTGAAATATACCAGATTATTCAGAAAGCCAGAATACTATTCACAAGCTGATGTGGTTATTAACCTCAATTTGTCACACTGCTCACATTGTTTATAATGCTTTACATTGTTATAATATTTTGTGTTCTTCAGTATTGTGACAGGAAACAGCAGAGGGAAAAAAAATCAAGACCCCCAAAAATGAAGAAAGAAAGGCTCCAGCTGGCATGACATAGAATAATCATCACAAGATCTTTTTGACCCTTCCTAGCCTTTTCTTTGTTGGGTCAATCTAAAAGTTATTTATACTGGTATTATATCGTACATTTTGGATAGGAGTTATGTTCAGATGTGTGACACATTGCAATCAGATTCTTGCAGCTGGTTTTGCTACCTCTACAGGTTTGCCAGTGAAAAAGAAGAACTTTTCTTGATGAAACAGAGATTTCTTTGGCATCACCGTTTCCTCAGGAAGCTGAAGAACTGACAAGAGCGTGTTATGTGCCATTTATCTCCTTTATAGTCTATAGGGAGGCCCTTTGAAACTATTCTCTTCATGATGCAGTAGACAAATCTTTAGACTTCACTGTGTCATACCCCAGGAGGAGAGAGAGAGAAAGGTGATGGAAGTAATTTTTTCATATTAGGGCACTTCTGATAATAGAAAATTATTATCTATTATCACTTCTGATAATAGAAAATTTGGGACTTAGGTATCTGGAGCATTTGTCTCCAGCTAATAACAATAATGTGTTGTTGACTTCAGCTGATCACTTTCAAAGTTTTAGATTTTTTCTTTGCTTATTTTTTCAATATAGAAGCTATGAATGCCTACTTCAGAAAATTTGTTTCAGCCTTTACATTTCTTCCATTTTTTCCAGTCAGTTATGACCATGACCATCCTACACCTCATTTGTTTTTACTGACTTTAATTTTTCTGGTAACAGTGGTTTGTCTGGATTCAAGATGGTAAAAGATTACAACCACTTTTGCTTTTCTGAGATCAACTTTAGTTTCATTAGGATTCTACTAGATAAACTAATATAGCTCTGGCTTCACTTTATGCTTGTCATTGGTTAGATATTGCAGCATTTCAATACTTAGATGGGGCTTATAAGAAAGATGGAGAGAGACTTCTTAGGAAGGCCTGTAGCGATAGGATGAGGGGAAGCAGTTTTAAACTGAAAGAGGGTAAATTTAAATTAGATATAGGGAAGAAATTCTTTACGAGGAGGGTGGTGAGACACTGGGACAGATTGCCCATAGAAGTTGTGGATGCCCCATCATTAGAAGTGTTCAAGGTCAGCTTGGATGGGGCTTTCGGCAACCTGATCTAGTGAAGGATGTCCCTGCCCATGGCAGGAGGATTTCACTAGGTGATCTTTAAAGGTCCCTTCCAATGAGAACCATTCTATGATTCTGTGATTCTATATTCTAAATACCTGCCTTAAACTTTTCAGAAAGCAATGTCACTCAGATTGTCTCATATGTTTTAATTTGTGTGTGCGCGTTGTGGTTTAACCCCGGTGTTTGTATGTGGAAGTACATATGTTAATATACAGTTTGATGGACTCAGTGATGAAGTCGTAGCTCTGTCTACTCATTTGGATCAGGATTTTCATTTGCATTTTTAATGTTCTTGTAAGGCAATTAAAAAACAGAGGCATTCTCTGAGCATGCAAGAATGCTGTTGAAACACAGAAAATACTTTTTTTCTGTAAGGGTGGTCAAACACTGGAACAGGTTGCTCAGAGAGGTTGTGGAGTCTCCATCCTTGGAAACATTCACAAACCTAACTGGGCATGGCCCTGGGCCAACCTCCTCTGGCTGACCTTGCTAGATCTCCAGCAATAACTTCCAGCCTTCATCTTTTTGTGATTCTGTGACTTTTTTATTGTACATGTATCTAGCTTTTCTTGACCCAGGTGGAGTTAGACTCTTCATGCAGAAAAACTGGAAAATGCAGGCAATAAGCCACAACTCTCATTTTATAATCACATTTTTAACCATATACTGTTATACTTCCACTCTTCTCTGAAAATACATACTAGTATTTTATTCAGAATTAAGTTAATATAGAAAAATGAGAGAGGAATGAAAATAAGAAAATGTGAATATGAGCTATCAGATTTCCTGCTGGAAAACACAGAATAAGGTCAGCAAAACTGCCAAGGTCTGGTAAGCAGCTGAGTTATTAACAATGACAAATTGCCAACCATATTGCATTTTATTGGATATGTGACACCCTGTAGGAAACTCCTGCTCCATCACATGCAAAATGAAACTGATATAATTGTATTGTTCCCTCTTGTATTGAAAACCCCATCTATTCATCTTCAGCCAAATTCCACCCACCATGTAGCACTTTTAACAAACTCCCCTTCTTTTTTTTTCCTGACTCTCAAGTCCTCACAATTCCAAAGTTTTTTGCCAATTTTAGAAATATGTGGCAAAGTTACTGGGATCCTTGGCAAAATTCTGCATTTCCAGTTCAAATATGATTCTAAGTTCAGGCTGCCTAAGTAAATTTATTGAGACCAGAGGCAGAAGTATGGATGTTTTGTCAAAACAAAAAAGGCCAAATGCAATGAGGAAGGGTTGCTGTTTGATCCTGCTTTCCAAAATTGCTCAGGGACACATATTCTGGCATGGCACATATTGTGTGCTTCAGATAGAGGGATTACAACTCTGAGAAACAAGGTGTGCTCTCAGTGGTCTAAGTACAAATGGTGCTCACAGGAAGGTGTGCAGGTAGTCTAGATGTAATTTTGTACAGCTCTGGCATACGCTGAAGACATCTCCTCTCATACAAATGTCAGAAAAGCTATGGGATTTGATGAGTTGGTATGCCTTCAGTTTTGTGTACCTTTTTGAACCAGGACAGTGTTTGATTCTTGTCTGATTGCTATTTAAAATTTTTTTATTCAGGGTAACTGGGTGTAGCTCTATTTAGTAATGCTGGACTCATTTACTTTAATGAAAAATCTGTACAGAATAAGTATGTATATATTTGCTTTATTTTTTCAAAACAACAGAATTCCAAATGCATGTAAATTGTAAATTTATTGTTCTTTTTTTTTTTCCCTGGTCTGATGAAACTTATTATAAATCTGGTGCTTTTTTCTTCCTATTATATACATCCTTTGTGTTTCTAGGTCTATAAGAATAAAGATTTTATACCAAGCAACAAAAAAGATACCATGTTTTTCCAGTTTGTACATTAAATACCCATGTCATTGAGCAAATGTATTGATTTCTTCAGAGCTTTCTGTAATTTTTATTTTATCTTCTTCCATATTCAACTCTGTTTCTAGTCAGTTTATGAATAAAAATAAGCATGTTGACAAAAAGAAAAAACTTAAATAGTGCTAATTGTATTCTTAGTAAAGTTATTCCAAATAACTGAAAGCTTAAACTGGTCTGAAGACAAGACTAGTATATACTCTCTAAAACTAGTCATAATCAATACTTTACAAAATATTTCTATCAATAGATGATACTGGCACTAGAAGAGATTTAAATGAAAACTGATTAAAATATATAATTGAGATCAGAGTCTGGAATTTCAGTTTTAATTTCTTTTTTTTTTTCCTCCCCCCCCCCGAGGTTTGTGGATTTAATAAACATATTGTAGATATATATGTCTCGCTACAAGAATAATAAAAGTAACATCAGTGTTAAAGTGTTATTTTCATATAATTTGTTATTTAATATCTGTTTGGGGTTTTTTAGTAAAGCTATCCCATGCTCATTAAAACTCTGTAACACCTTCTTTCAAGTTCAACCTCTAAATACGGGTTGTATTATGGAAATGAAGTTGCAGACCGATGAGACATTTCATTTATAAAACTGTTGAGAGAAACATAACTGTGGCAGTCTGCCTGTAAACCTTTATTATATTACGGTATACTGCATTTCTATTAACCTGAAAATGGTCAGAACTGATTTTTTTTCTTGTGAAGGGATGGACCTCTCTCTTCTCCTCCCCCTTAAATTTGTTGTTATCAACATATTTATTAGGCCAGATCATATTTCTTAAGAAAAATCAAGTAATATTAGCCTGCTTGGAATAAGTGGTATTAAATTAGTAATGTTAAGAAAAAAAACAGCTTAGTGATTAATATACTGACACACTCATTTTAGCTGGAGAGGTAAATTTGTATGGATGTCATAAGGGCTAGGGTTTTTATGCAGAATGTTGTTGGGGTTTAAGAAATTTTAGATGGGGACCCCAGTAATATTGGGAGTGGAGACAGAAGACAGAGGGACCAAGAGAGAGAGAGAGAAGAAGAAGAGGAGGAGAGGGAGTGGCTAGAGACTAGACATTAATGTTCCTGAGCCTTCAACAGCTGGAGGCATGTTCAAAGCTCTGCCTCTGTCACTGGTCATTGCTGACACCTTGGGAACTTGGACATACTTTTAGGATTCTCCACTGTCTGAGGTTGCATGCTCCAGAACCTCTCATGACTTCTAGCTCTTCAAGGAACCAGACTCACTCAGTGTTGCCTCACCATAAACCTTGACTTGACACTGGCTGACATATTTCTTTATTGAACCATACAATAGGGAACAGTTATAACAATGAAACTCTGGACCAAAAGACATAAAAGGATGTTCAGTTCTAAGTAAAGAGGGAAGCGATAAACAAAACCACACAGACACACACACCTGGTAGACAAGGGATAATGGAAACAATGCCAAAAATCCAAAGTCTACAATTATTAATTGATGGGCCATTGAGAAACTGAGGGCACAGCTTTGGAGAGGGCCACCCTGGTCTTTGCAGCTGATAAGAGGGGGGAAACTAGAGGAATATGAGGATTTGGGATACTTGAGGGGGGCCTGTGGGACTGTGCAAAGTTTATGAAGGAATGTTTAGGGAAAGGGGATTGGGGAGGAACAAAGGAGGATGAGGCAAAAGTGGTACAAAAGGGGCCACTCACATGTAAACCTGTGCTGGTCAGTACACTTGTCTGACCAAGCCCAGAGCCTGATCACCCCAGTCTGTCCCATCTTCTTATTAAATCCTTTCTTAATGATGATACTGTATAATCTCACTCTCTATCCCATGTGTGTCAGTGCTGCAAAGACTGTGTCAGCTACTGGGGGGACCAACATGAAGGGATTGGGTGCCAGTTGCTGTGGTCAGACCAGGGGTGTGGATACCCCAGCCTGTGGTGTCAGCTAATGCAGCCAGTGGGGTCTCAGCATCAGCTACTGCAGCCAGTGGGGTCTTTAACCTCCAGGCACTGGGGTCTTTAACCTCCAGTGAGTAGAGCAGGAGTAGCGCATGTCCTAAAAAACAGCTACTGGGGGGGACCAGGGTGAGTGAGGGGCTTGGAGCTGGATTGGTACCGTGGGTCACAGACCATGTGCCAGGTGCCAGCTGCTGAAGGCAAGTGTCTGTACCTTCCCCAAACCTTGTGTGTGGTGGGTGTGCATGTGGGTTGCTGGCAAACTTGAAGCTGGACCAGCCAGCAAGTAACGGGGCCCAAGTCCAGGCAGGGATATCACATGGGTGGAGGGTCCATGCTGGTATTCAGGGGGACCCGCCAGTGTGGTGCAATTCTTAATCCATAGGTGTCTAATGTCATATGAGATGTGCCATATTGGATGCTCTGCCTGAAGGCTAGCCACCACTTCAATACAACACAGGTCTCCCAAGGTTACTGCACCACATCTCACAGCCCTGGGTAGGGGCCTCATATAACCTAGGGTGTCCAAAAGGGTAGTAATTCTTATTTTTGGCCAACTGCATTGAGCCAGACCTGTCTAATTTTAGGTGAGAAGGATAGTTGTACAGACTCCACTGACTGGACCTCATCATTTAAGGATCTTACGTTCTTATCTTGTATGTATGTCATATGTAGACGTGAGTGTAGTTAGTGTTAAGTGTATACAATCTATAGTTGAATTCTACCTCTGGGAGGATTTTCAAAATATCTACACACCTAAAGCTTCCAGAACAGCTGCTTGAATACTTCTGGAAATTCCATTTGGCATGTAAATACACTTAAATAAAAATGAAATAAAAATTTATTAAAAAAAATCCCTGAATGAAAACCAAAGTAGACAGCCCTTATTTTTACTTTTTCCTTCCCCTTCCCCTTCCCCTTCCCCTTCCCCTTCTCCTTCTTCTTCTCCTTCTCCTTCTCCTTCCCCCTTCCACTTCCTTTTCCCTTTCATCTTCCTTTCCACTTTCCCCTTTCCCCTTTCCCCTTTCCCCTTTCCCCTTGCCCTTCTCTCTATTCCTATTAACTTTTTATTTTAATTTTCCTTTTGCTTTTTTCCTTTTTCCTTTTTTCCTTTTTTCTTTTATCCTTTTTTCTTTTTTCCTTTTTTCTTTTTTCCTTTTCCCCTTCCCTTTCCTTCCTTCTTTCCTTCCTTCCTTCCTTCCCTCCTTCCTTCCTTCCTCTCTTCCTCTCTTCCTCTCTTCCTTCCTTTCTTTCTCCCTCCTTCTCTTCCTTCCTCTCTTCTTCCCTCCCTTCCTAACTTCTTCTCTCCCACCCTCCTTCCCTCTTTCTCTCCTGTATGTTTGGCAGATACACACCCATTTTTGTTTGTTTGTGGAGGGTTACTCCATATAAACATGAACAGTATCATTTATTGGCTATATCTTGGCTGCTAAATAAAAAGGAACTGAGTATCTATTACAGTCTTGTCTATGTTGCCTTTAGGGAGGGGCCCTGCAGTGAACTCTGCACTGAACTGTGGCTTGGCAGTGTCCTGTAGAGAGCTAGTTAGAGTGATCCAAAATAGGCTGAGAGAGCAAGTTAGCAATTAGCCAGTATGAATTAATTGGGGATCCAATGCTTGATCTCACTTCCTGACCTTGCTTTACCTACAGATAGATGTACCCTGCACTACACTAAATGAAACATTGAAGCTACCTCATGGATCTGTAACAATGTGCTTGGTTTACTCTTGCTTAACCAAAATACCTATTAATGTCCAGTATCATTTATCAAAATAGAATAAAGTCTCAAAATTACTGAACAATTTAAGTTGATTGCATAATAAATATGAGACTATACCTTAAATGACTTGTAGTGTGCTCTCTGTCTTTGTTCCTTCATTGTGTAAATTGGGGATTAAGTCAGCCTTTAGGGAGGAGAGGAATGATGCACACGTAGAGTCAAGTCTGATATGGGAGATATACAGTCTTGAGGGATAACCCTGGAATGAGTGGCCAAGTTCTCCAAGTTAGATGGTGTCATGGAGCCCTCCACAACCACTGGACATGTGTTTAGAAAATAAGTTTCTGCTTTTATACCAGATGATAGGTGTATTTTGACCACTATTCACCTCTTTTAATCCAGAGAAACCCAAAGAGTTGTTGCATAGAAGTTTCACTGACTTTGTGTTGCAAAATGAAAAAAAAAAATGCTCTGAACTGTATTTTCTTTTTCAAGAATGTATGCTTAGCCCATTGTTTTAGTTTCACAAGGTAGGGTGAATGCAACTTGCAAGCAGACTAAGAATGGCTAGTAAGAATTAAAAGAAAAGATCTTAAATGGAAAGAATCCATTCATGCAAATGCAGATCCAGGATCTTTTTCTTTCAGATTCTTCTGATGGCAAACATCTAGGGTTATTTTTGGTGCTGTAATTAATTATTTTCCCATAGGAAAGTCTTATTAAAACCTCTGAAACTTTATTCCATAAACACTTAAATATTTCTACTGTTACCTATAGTGAGCAATTTACTAATTTGGATTGGATATGGTACTTGTTTATACAATTTTTTAATAGTGTCACTTCATTGGGTTCAAGGTGTCACTATGGCATAACGGTGTTTTAACGCAGGGAAATTTAAGTGAAATGAAATGATTCAATTAGCTCTCTGCAATTTAAAATCAGATTTTCTTTGTAACAGCAGTTCCATTTTTTCCTAAAAGCATATAAGCTTGGTAAGCTCTCTTTTTGTGTGAACTGGATGTAACATTTAATGTCTTTCGGTTCAGCTTGTAATGTTTCCTCACCTAGAATCATAGAATCATTTAGGTTGGAAAAGACCTCTAGGATCATCTAGTCCAACCGTTAACCTAACACTGCCAAGTACACCACTAAACCATGTCCCTCAGTGCCGCATCTACATGTCTTTTAAATACCTGCAAGGATGGTGACTCAACCACTTCCCTGGGCAGCCTGTTCCAGTGCTTGACAACCCTCTCTGTGAAGAAACTTTTCCTAACATCCCATCTAAACCTCCCCTGGCACAACTTGAGGCCATTTCCTCTCATTCTACCACTTGCTATATGGGAAAAGAGACCAACACTCACCTCGCTACAACCTCCTTTCTGGTAGTTGTAGAGAGTGATAAAGTCTCCCCTGAGCCTCCTTTTCTCCAGGCTAAATGACCCCAGTTCCCTCAGCTGCTCATCATAAGACTTGTGCTNTCCAGGCTAAACAACCCCAGTTCCCTCAGCTGCTCATCATAAGACTTGTGCTCTACAACCTTCACCAGCTTCATTGATTTCCTTGGACATGCTCCAGCACCTCAATGTCTTTCTTGTAGCGAGGGGCCCAAAACTGAACACAGTACTCGAGGTGCGGCCTCACCAGTGCTGAGTAGAGGGGGACAATCACTTCCCTACTCCTGCTGGCCACACTATTTCTGATACAAGGCAGGATGCTATTGGCCTTCTTGGCCACCTGGGCACACTGCTGGCTCACATTCAGCTGGCTGTTGACCAACACTGCCAGGTCCTTTTCTGCCAGCAGCTTTCCAGCCACTCACCCCCAGGCCTGTAGCATTGCATGGGGTTGTTTTGACCAAAGTGCAGGACCCGGCACTTAGACTTGTGGAATCTCATAGAACCTTCCTACCCTCAAGCAGATCAACACTTCTGCCCAACTTGGTGTCGTCTGCAAACTTACTGAGGGTGCTCTCGATCCCCTCATCCAGATTATTGATAAAGATATCAAACAGAACTGGCCCCAGCACTGAGCCCTGGGGAACACCACTTGAGACTGGCCACCAAATGGATTTAACTCCATTTACCACAACTCTTACAGCCTGACAATCCAGCCAATTTTTTACCCAGTGAAGAGTACACCTGTCCAAGCCATGAGCAGCCAGTTTCTCCAGGAGAATGCTGTGGGAAACAGTGTCAAAGGCTTTACTAAGTTCTAGGTAGACAACATCCACAGCCTTTCCCTCATCCACGAAGCAGGTCACCTTGTCATAGAAGGAGGTCAGGTTAGTCAAGCAGGACCTGCCTTTCATAAACCCATGGTGACTGGTCCTGATCACCTGGTTGTCCTGTATGTGCTGCATGATGATTGGCTCCATAACCTTCCCTGGCACCAAGGTCAGACTGAGAGGCCTGTAGTTCCCTGGATCCTCCTTCCGGCCCTTCTTGTAGATGAGCATCACATTTGCTAACCTCCAGTCAACTGGGACCTCCCCAGTTAGCCAGGACTGTTAATAAATGATGGAAAGTGGCTTGGTGAATGCTTCTGCCAACTCCCTTAGTACGCTTGGGTGGATCCCATCCAGCCCCATAGATTTGTGTATGCAACCTGTGTATGTGTATGTGTATGTGTATGACTTCCACAGTATCATGACACCCTGGCCACGTCAAGGGTCAGAGTACAGTCCAAAGAAGATTTTCCTTTCTGTAGCTAGTGTTAAGCATGGGGAATTAAAGAAATGGGTTCCAGCTGGGTTGACTGTAGTTGTCTTTTAGTACTCGGTATATTTTTCAATGGTGATACAGAGACATCTTTTTGATTGTCAGCAGTGACAAGCAGCACAAACTTGCCTGGTCTTACCACATACATCTACTTTAATTCTTTGGAAAAGGAGTGTTTGTTACATGCTATCCTGTGTTCTTCTGTAGTGCACCCTGAAATGGAGATCAGGTGCTTTGTATTAGTGAAGATAAATGCTGACAAACTGAGATTTGCTCAGGAAATTTATTAAGAGCTTATGAAATTTTACATATTTTTACATATATATTTATAACTTTACACACTTTTTATATATAACAAATGTTTATATATAATTTTATAACTATATGTATATCCCATAGTTATATATGTTTATGTATATGTATATGTACATCCCTCTTGATATAAACTTACTGCCTCTTGTTCGTGTTTGCCCCAGATACAGACAGCAAACATGACTTGACATACATATGAGGCATAGCAAATTTCAAGATACTTTAAGAATGCAGATTTTTAGAAGACTTAAGTTATTTTTTAAACTGCAAGCCCTCCTTACTCATAACTGTAATGAAACTAGTGCTCTGCTATAAGATCCCATTGGTTGTGTGAGGCTTAAAGTGTTGGTGTAATCCCTGATTTTAGAATTTGTCTACTCTGTGTCTGCTGGCTGTAAGCAAACTGAAGGATGCTGAGTTGTGTTTCTGATTTTAGTCTTACTCTGGAATTGAATTTGCTCTTCATCATGAGTTTTATTAGTGCACTGCAAACCACATTTATTTCCAGCAAAGATGTGCAAGGCAAGGTATGAGTGTGGGGCGGGTAGCTGGGGGTGGGGAAAGAAATGGAGGAAATCATTTCTATAATGCTTTCTGAATGTCAGGATGTTTGAGCTAATATAGTTATATTTCAGTTTCTGCTGAAGTTCACTAGGAAGGAATTTACTTGAAACATTTTTGTCCAATGCTTGCCACATTACATAATATAAAATTGAGCGTGGGTTTTTTACAAATTGTGGAGTTAACTGAATTTCTAGCAGTAGAAAAGAAAGTAGAGTGCTTACTACAAAACTGCTCATCCACCAGTATCTGTCAAACCTGAATCCTTGATAATATTTTCAAGCTCAAAACTTTCTGTCATGTCTCTAGACACCTCGTGTTTCTGTGCTGTTATATAACAGTACACACGGCACAGCACTGATTGTTCACTGCATTATCTATTGAATGATATGCTAGATTGAGACTGTCCCTCTTACTAACATCATCCCACTGCTCAATAAAAAAGTGCAATTCTTGCGTTCTGAAAATAAAGACTGGTCTGATTTTCCTCTCATGGGCAGCTTTCCCCAAATACCTTTGCCTTCTAAACTCCAAATCTCTTAAATTTATTTTTTTTCACATTAATATTTAAGCCCTTATCACTTTTACCTTGTAAAAGGACAAGATAAAGTTTCTTATATTTGTGAGGATTACAAGGTGAAATCAAATATACTGCTTGAAGTCAGTGATGCTTTTTACCACCAGGTTTTCTACCTCAAAATTTTACTTCTGGCCAAAGACAGAAATCATCAGGTTAGCAATTCAGGCTCTTAACAGAACAGCTGCCGAGAAAGGAGATAAGAATTATTCAATTATTAAATCTTTTTTTTTTTTTTACAAAAAGAATGCTGAACACTGAAGTTTTCTGTCCATCTATTGTCCCTGCTTAAGTTCTTTGCCTTATTGTTCATAAAACCACTCTCTCATACTCTGTTTGAAAAACAATGTGAAATAACTTATTTCAATATATGCCTTGAAAATGCAGGACACCTCACTGCAATAATACTTAACCTCAGTTTTATTCTGTTTTCACACTTTGTCTCAAATTGTTTCTTTTCAAGAAAGATTTGTTTCTTACTGGAACAAATTTCAGTTTTCACTTCCTTCTTCTGGAGGGTTGCTTTTCACAAAAGTTACTTTGAATCAATGAAAAATAGTAAATATCAGAAAAGGGGAAATTCGTCTGAACAGTCAAGGCTAATTTTTTTCAATCTTTGGATTAGTTATTCTTTCTGGAAAATGAAAACCAAAGAAGCTTTTTTATGAAACAGATATAGGTACTTGATTAGCTTATAATGTAAGGCTTTGTTCTTTCATGAAACTCTAATCAAACAAGCTTCTAAATCATATTCTTATAGTCGTGTGCATGAAGTTAATTTTAAGTAAAACCTTTTGCAGGTTATTTTCACCATGTTGCTTATAACAGATACACCATCTGCCCAACATTTCTACTTCAGACCCTTTGATATTATAAAATATATAAGAAGTCATTTCCTATTGCCTTGGACAATATTTTGTCTTCCAAAATCAACCATTGAACAGGTAAGTGTGTATTTCAAGGCAATTCCCTGCCTTTCAGAGGTCAGTGTGGTTCAGTGGCATTAGACTTCACTGGTTCTGAAGTGCTTTGAGATACCTCATGGAATAAGTAGAAAGTATCAGTGTTAGGGTTTTTGTTTTGTTTTGTTTTTGTTTTTTTTTCTGAACTGAAATCATTGGAAAAGAAAGGGGGTCATCTTTGCTGTCTTTCTGAGATATTTATCTGTTGCCTTACCAGCACAATATGAACCGCAGTCTAGTACATATATATTTAGAAAAAATGGACGTACATATATATATATACACACAAAAATATGTATAAACTGGGTAAGGAAGACTAATCAAAACTGTACAATTTTACTGAAGAACAAATGGTGTAAGATATACATTTTCTGGTCGAACTGCTATTATAGATGTTTGGAGAAAACTTTACATGAAACATTCCTGAGTGTTATACTGGATTTGACCCAAATTCAAACTGTTTTAATGATGAAGTTTCTACGAACTTCGGTTAATTCAATATGTATAATAACAGAGATTTCAATTTTCAGATCTTATGTAATTCAGGAGGTAGAAATAGAAAATAAGGCAACAAATCCTAGTTTCCTATATTTTATATTCTTTCATTCACTGCATTTGTGTATACTTAAAATATTGGAACTTTACTACACTGTATTCAATGGCTCAAGTAAGTTTTAAAAATTAATATAAAAAGCCTTAGCTTTTGTGATGTTGAACATTTTAAAAATTGTACTTCAGCCTTTCATTTGTTTGTCAATAAAAAAGTAAATAAACAAACCTACCAAGTATAATGTGTGAAAACAATATCTAATTATGTATCTGTATGAGACAACTATTCCTGTTGTCCATAGCCAGGTAAAGTGATTCCAATATGGACAATAAACAACGTATTACTTATTTTCCATTTTTTTTCTCTTGCTAAATCAGGAACAGTGCTATCTCAGAATTAATGAAATATGATACTAAGGTGGTTTTTTTTTTACATCACTTTTAAAGGAAAATTAACAGAACATATAATTTTGTCTAAAATAAAGAATCTAAATTCTGTGTCTGCTGCTCACTCATTCATTGCTTCTCTTAGGAAGTTTCAGAAATTAAGTTGGAATGTCCCCGTCTGAAATAATTATTTAAACAGGTCTGACTTGTATTATCCATCTCCTTTCTTTGCTTCCTTTTATAATAAAATTTACTTGTCTTATGCTTATTAATTTTATATGTGGGCATAATTGAGACAGGTGGATGAAACTTGACACCTGCATGAACTCTCCTGTATTCTGAATGGTGATGCAGCTGAAGACATCAGCAAGAAATATCAGTTCTTTTTGTTAGCCTCTGGCAGATTTATTAAATAACCTCTTTACCTGAACCAAGATGACATTTTTTCCATCATTTAGGGAATTAACTACCAATGATCACCCCAGGACTCTAGTTCATTAAAGGGGACAAGTAGCATGAGTTGCCTGACTAAGTTATTACTCTAAAACCAGCGTGGGCTTATTATTAAACATCCTACTACAGATTTGGGTAGTAATGCAGCTCACCAGCTGTCTGTTGACAAGAAGATGAGCTAATAAGTGCAGATGTAAATTCAGTATGCCATTCCAAAATTTAAATTCTGAGTCATGATTTGAGGACTTTTTGGTTTCAGATAAATACAGTAAGAAATCATATAGAGCTTAGCAACCAAAGCATTAGTTTTTACTCACAATTTCTGGGAAATTATTCACTGCACTGAATTTAAATCCTCAGTGAATTATCTAAGGCAATTAGGACATCACAGCTTTTTCAGTCTGACGGTTAGCAACAAATGAAGGCTGCAGCAGGTTTATGTAAAATTACAACTTGCTAAGATTTATTATGGTCTTCAGCATTCATAAAATCCTTCCTGTTTAGCTCTCCAACAACATGCTGTATCCTGGCAAGAAACCAGCAAGTTATGATAGCTGCCTGATATTAATTAATAATTTAGCCTTTACAGTTGTCCTGGCCTTTATCCTAGAAATGCTTTTTGTGACCTCTGGCAGTTTATTAGCAAATGAACTTCAGGCAATTAGAAGTTGTCATCTTCATATGGCTTTGTTGCCCATTCACCTATTTAACAAAGCATTTTCATTGCTTGCATTTGACTTGTGTTGGAATAGGTACAAAAATACTTGCATCTAAAGTAAGATATAAATACCTTACAATGGCTCTATTGTCACAGGAAACATATGTAGTAAAATAACTGTTTATTTAAGGGAAATATTAAACATGAAGGAAGAGATTGAATCTTGATTTGATTTCTCTAACACAGGACATTAAGATCTAAAGTCAAAACAGGATGTATGTGACTGGTCATTTATCGCTTTGAATAAAACAATTTGAAAATTATTTTGTTAAAATAGCTTCAGTAGGTTTAGGTTTTAGTACACAGTGGTGCTCTGGACTTTTTTTCATCTCTTTTATTTCTTTTTCTGTGTCTAATATCTGAATAATGAGAGAACAAGCCATAATACAGCAAATAAGTAGAGATATATTTGGCATACGTGAAGAGCTCACAGAAATATTTGAAGGTTCCTAGTACAAATGTTCAAACTTATTTTAATCATGTTTTGAAAATTCTTATTTCAAATTACTTCAATATACTTACTGTTTCAATTAGATTGTATGTTATTTTTCCCACAGAGGATATTTCTCTGCTGTGTTCAG